>APFE030583540.1:418075-493547 GCA_000404065.3 Pinus taeda | reverse complement strand
TTAAATCACTTGTAAGGTGATGGGGTGTATTGTTAAGTCACTATGTGGTGTGAAGGTCATTGGCTCAAAACCTATGGGCAAAAATCTAGCGATGTTAAGTGTTGGTGTGGTCCAGGTTGGGCGCAATCCTTGAGAAATTTTGACGACTTAGATAATCTTGGGTCACGGTTTCTCAAGCCCCAGATCAAGTACAAATTAATCTTTAAAGAACTCGAAACAAAAAAAAAGAAAAATGTTGGACAATTTAAGTAAATCTATACTCCTATTATCCTTGCGGCTGTAGGGTATAACACATTCGAAAATGTGTTGACTCATAAATTATCCCGTGTTGACAAAAAAATTAAACCAAAATGTATAAAGTAAACATTAAGGAAAATAAATAATTTATTTTTTAATTTTTATATATACTTATTATATTTCTTTTTTTTCACGTCCTGGTTGGTGCATAAAGTTGGAGCCTTATTAGGCCATCATAATTTGTGCCCTCGGATGTGTGGGAGTACTCCTGTCACACTTACAACATGTGCAAACAATATAAATATGATGAGACGTATAATGTGAAAATGCTATGTTCGAAGATACGTCAACCGTGCACCACTTGTTATCATTATCATTTAACAAACATATTCATTATATCATTGTTCATAATATACCATTGTGATTATCATTATTATCCTAGCATGCATATTCATTAAAGCCACAATTTATGTATATACGTTTTTGAGATTTTCTAGTGTATTTTCTATCTAATTTATTATTATTATCATTATAATTTTTCATGTATAGTTATTATTATCATTATTATGTAACACGCATATAGGGTATTAATACATACTATAGGTTATAGGTTTACCCTCTTTTGATTGGTGTTACAATTTTTTAAAAAGTTGGAAATTAAGTTGGACTATATTAACCAATTTCTTATTTAGAAGTATATGTTTACATTAATTTAATTTAATTCATTTGTATTTATATATGTATTTGGATGTTAATATTTTATATATTAATAATTTTAATTTTAACAACATAGATTTAAAGTTAATATATTAAATGTTTGACCTTATTACCAAAACATATATATAAATAAACAAGTTTTTATGATTGGTGTCTTTATTGATAGAATTTTGAATTAATCCAATTTTAAAAATATTTTATTAAATATTAATTTTAATATATTTAATAATGTGACCATAATTCATTATCATTAGAGTTGTATATAATATAGGTTGTTATTAAAAAATTAATAGTGCTAATGTTACATTAATATTTTCAAATATATGATATTGTTAAAATTAAAAAAAAAATCATAAAAACTATTAATGATAAATTTTTAAAATTATATTATATATAATTAAAACCAAAAAAAATTCCATTAAATAATAAAGTCATAATTTAATGTTTATAAGTAAAAAATTATTAGAATATAATTTTAACATGTAAACATAATATTATTTTTAATTTTAATTGAAAATAAAAAAAGCTTAAATTAAAAGCATAACTAGTTTTGAAGATTAATTTTAAATTTTATTTTTTTTTATCATTGATTATTATTAAAATTAGAGCAACCATATAAATTAATTGTCTCACAAAAACATATAGACATCAAAATACTTATCTTATCTTATGATATATCTAACATTGCCCAATTTAAATAAAAATAATAACTTAACTAAATTAAAACTATTTTATTATTAGTACTATTATTATTGATTCTAAAAAGAATTAATATATGATTTAAACACACACACACACACACATATATATATATATACATTTAAAAAAACATGTAATGAGATATTTAGTGAAGGATATTTAATGAAGTAGGTTAATTCCACTTTGCATGAAGATTCTTAACCTATAAATAGACTTTGGTACAATATTATGGGAGAATACCATAGCTTGCTAATAGCGTATGCTCCAAAATCTTTAACCCATGTTCATATGAGATATCTTTTTTTAATTAACCAATTTAATTAAAAAGGAAGAAAGGGCTTAACTACTTCTAAGATAAATCTCTCTCTTCCATTTGTCATCCACCACTATGAATATTTTAGAATATTATGTGAACATTAAATCACTACCATATACCTAATAATTATTGATAGTTAAATTAAAATTTTGGAAGCCTTATGTTACCATTGTAATCATATAAACAAAATGGCTGGTAAAAGCCTAAGATCTTTAGTTCATGTTAAACATCATAATATTTACTTGATGATTCTTAACCATGGAGATTCATGCCCACTTTACTATATTTACAAATAGACTTTGTTACAATACCATTGACCAATAACATGGTTTATCAATATTACATTATTAAGAAACCTATAGCTCATTTCATGTGACATTTATTTAATTAATAAATTAAAAGGGAAAATAGCCCTAATTATTGGAGATAAATCTTAATATCTTAAATTTTTATTTTACGAATTTAAATATCTTAAAATTTTAATTTTAAATTATTATTTTCAATATTTTTGACAAATATTGTGGGAAAAAGATAACATGAAATAATCATTTCATTTATTATTTAAATTAGATAAATATAGTTGCCACTAACACATATTCTATAAAGTGAATTGAACATATATATCAGATTTGTAGCCCTTGTTCAATGTGAATATGTTCATATTTTTCAAAATATAATAATTAAACTAAATAAAAAAAAACACTACCTATACAACCTTGTTTATATATATCTGAATTTTCATCATTATATTTTTAAAATTATATTAACAAATTTTCACTTTGAAAAATAAATACGCCTAGAAAAAGATCCAAATTAAAATTAAAATATACCTATTATATAAAATATAAAAGTCTTAGGCAATATATTTTTAAAATTATGTTCAACGAGTTTGGATTTCTAAAAACCAGGATGCCATCAAGAAGATACACATAGGCTGAAACATTCTCAAACAATATTATTTGAGACAGTAAAGCCAAAAGGCCTCTGATAAATGCATGAAATGGAATGCTGTCATAAAAGAAAAGAAAAGATATATTTAAATTTTTTCAATCACACGGGATACCATCATCACACAGAGATGACACGGGACCAGCATTTTTATACAATATTAGTTGACTTAAGCAAGTAGACAAAGGGTTGTGATAAATATGGTTAAATCCATGTAACTCACTGTTGACTGTTTTAAAAGAGGTTAAAAATTGGTAAAGTTACTGGTTTTCCTTTTCAATATGAAGTGGCAAACTGTTGAGATGGCGGCTTTTATCATACTAAGAATAGGAGCTGGAGGCGTTTGTTTTTATTTTGGATTGGATTCCTTATTGTTGTTGGTAAATTCACAAAGACGGGAAAGCGTTTGATTGGAGATACAGCCACACATGCAGGCGTTGGTGGAGTTTGTTGTATTTTGGATTGGATTAACTTAAATTGTGAACAAGGGGGAAGCATTCAATCGAATATACAGGCAGACATGCAGGCGTTGGATTTGGTTGGATTTGGCATACAAACAGCGGTGCGATAGAGGACAGGGTAAGAGAAAGAGAAAATAGAATATATTGGTGGTGGGAAGGGGATTTAGTGGGTGTTTGTATTTGTTTCTATGCTGTTTTGGGGGTGGTGTAGAATATGTGATGCAGGCTGATATTCGTCACCAGATGCCTAGACAAAGACTGTGCAGGCATTGCCCTTAAATAATGTGTGATTGTACTTGTAATGGTGATCTCAATTCCCTGGAGGACGCTTTCAATATCAGTTCAGAGGCTCTGTCCATGTCGGAGAAATTACATGATCTCCACCTTCAGCCCTGTTCTCGAAATAATGCCTTAATCCATGCATCCGACGACTCTCCATCTCTTAATTATGAGACCACCACAATTATCCGTTACCCTTCCCGTTCAGTGGGTGATAATACTAGAATGGACAGCGATAACGTGAACAGAAGAGTGCGCCGGAAATGGGTGGTTCCTGTCACTGTTCAGCCTTTTACAGACAAATTCAGGTCTTTGTTAATCCAGTTTTATTTTTATATTTTTAATAAATAAACAAATATATTTCCATACATACAGATTTGATTTGATTTGATTGACATATTGTAGTAATTGGGCAGGTGTGGAGGCACTGAAGGGGCTAAGATGGAGGAATGGGTGATTATTTTGGCTTACTTTCTTTTGATCCCTAGTGTGATCTATTTCCTTGAATGCCTGATGGGTTTTTCTTTTTTGATGACATCAATAATTGTTATTTGGTGGGGTTGGCTCAGCAGAATTTGAGTTTGGATTCCATTGGACCAAGGAAGAATTACAATAAACATGTCAGCATAACTGATGTGCAGCCACTCAACCCACAAACAGAGGTAGGCCTTCTCACCTCAAATAGGCATTTAGTTACATGAAACAACCTTCCTCTTGTTCTGGTTGGTTGTATTTGATTTGCAATACTTGTAAATTCAACCATCTTTACTATATAGTAATCCATGTTGGCGTGGATTAAACCTTGAATATATATCCTTTTGTTCCAAAGAAATAACTTGATGGAATTCCCCACGGTCCCTGGCAGCTCAGATGGAGGGTGCTATTATCCCCCAGTATGCATGAGTGGTTAGTAACCCTAAAGGACAAAAAATTCGTACACCATGATAGACAGACCTTCTCTCTTAATCAAACCTTAGGTGATTAAAACTGTTTAATCCATCAATACTGCAAGTAAAGGAATGCTAGATCAGGAAAAACAGAATCTGGAAATATGAACAAAAAGCCACAATATTGCAGTAACCAATCGCTTCACTCTTTATTAATTATTAATTCAAAAGAAGGAAATGTTATACAACTTGCCACTAATAACTAGCTCAAAACAAAATTGATTAACACTCACCCACTCTGATTTCTTTTATAGATGAAGAAGGCAACGGTTTTACAAAACGGAGCTCCTACTTTTAGAAGCAAAAACATAAACCCTAAATTTAGTCTCGAGGAGTGCACCCTCTCTGCATGAACACATTTCCTGGAATAGAGTTCTTTGTTTTAATTTTGGAAAATCCTCCAACCCAGGCGCTGTAGTTAAATCTAGAAAACTCTCTAAGTCTGGCCTTTTTCCTAAATTTAAATTAACTTTTCGATTAAAGAAAAGGTTAACTCTAGACCAGTGTAAAAACAACAAAAACTAAACTGGAAATGGTCGAAGATCATGTACATGCATTCTCTCTCCACAATTGTGCTTACTCATCCTCAGTAAAGGGCCTCTTTGCTGTTGATGTTTCTACATTCACACCGCTGTGCACAAGAATCAAGATGAACGATGTCGTAGACCTTCTACATTCACACCGCTGTGCACAAGAATCAAGATGAACGATGTCGTAGACAAACAAGGCCTAAGAAACGCGAGAAAATTCTAACACTCCATATATGTGAAGAAAGTGTTCTCCACCAAGTCAAGTCTCTTCCTTAGTATCTCAAACTTCCCCTTAGGTAGTGGCTTTGTCAAAATGTTTGCCACTTGTGGATTTGTAGGAATATACTCAAGAACAACGACTCCGTTTTGAACCCTATCTATGAGGAAATCTGAAATACTACCGGATATCTATGTGCTTGGAGTGATCGTGAAATACTAGATTCTCAAAGAGTCTGGTACAACTCTGATTGTCATATTTGACCATAGTGGGCTTCGACATTTGATTGATCAACTCTACTCTTAACTTTTGAAGCCATATGGCTTCAAAACTAGTAGAGTTGGCTGCCATATATTTTATCTATGCTAAATTGAGTGTAATTGTTGTCAAATATCACAGTTGATCCCAATGAAACAAAACCTTGAAGTGCTCTTCTTAGCACCTGCATCTCTTGCCTTATCAAAACCAACAAAACAATGCAACGTCAACTCATCATATTCCACATACCTTAAGACATGATGAACTATGCCCTTCAAGTATTAGAGCACATGCTTTGTGTGGCTAGAAGTATTCACTGCAAAACATATATCAGGCTTTGCATTCTTTAGATACATAAGGGAACCAATCAATTGCTTATAACAGAAGGATCTACCAAATCTGAATTTAAAGCAACATATAATTTCAGATTTGGAACCGTGGGAGTGGCCAAGGGTTCACTATCTAGCATTTGAAATCTCCACAGAATCTCAACTGTTTACTTTCCTTTTCTAAGGAAACCCTCCAGTATAAGTTGTAGCTTGCAAACCTTTAAAGCCATAATATAGTGCATAAGGCTGGCGTCCTCATATCAAACTTGCGGGCCAAATTTGTCTTTTACTATGTGATGAGCTTCTTAGAATTACTTGTAAGTATCAGGTCATCTACATACATGACCATGACAAGCAGATCAAATTTATCGTAATGAGGAATGTGATTTGCAGCAATCTTGGCGAAACTTAAATTAAGGAGACACTCATCAATTCTACAGTGCTTGCTTCAGCCCATAAAGGGGCTTCTTCTACATTCATATATGGGTATCTCACCTATACAAATTAGAAGTCCCTGTTTTATTAATGTATATTTCCTCAATCGGACCATTCAAAAAAATAGTGCTAACATCCAGCTAGTATAAAGACCAACGAAAAACTAATGCTAAAGACATGATGGTTCGGATGGAAGCATACCCACCAACCAGAACAGAGGTCTCATAGTCAAGTCCCTTTCTTTGTGGAATCCTCTTGCTATGAACATCACCTTGTACTTCTTCATGCTACCATTAGTTGCATACTTTACCTTGAAAAACCTCTTGGGTGGTATCTCTATTTTTCTCAAAATAGTCTCCTAGACATCACTGTACATCACTGTACATGTAGATGAAACATTCTGGTAAACTATGTGTTGTCACTGATATGTCCGATGTTTCGGGTGAACACTTCACCTATCTTCAGGGGCATTAAGCTTTTCTGATCATGTGATGTATGCTAGACTGAGTTAAATAGAGAAAGGAATTAGAATTTAGCCGTTAGGGAGAGCAAGAATAAAGAAACCGTTGATTAGTAAATAAATATTAAGAATTGAATCCAGATTAAAGGATTCAAGTCAACTTGGGTAAAATAATAATAAATATTCAATTTGCTAAGAGTATATATATATATATATAATAAGTTAAATGTAGATAATATTAACTTAGAATTGATAGGATTGACTGAAATGAAATCACGATTTTGGGGTAAAATATAATAATAATAATTGAATAGATTATTATTATTTAGGTCAAAATTGAAATTAAAGATAGAATTAATAAGTAAATTAATGTAATTGATATTAGCAATATAAATAAATAAATATCTATATATATATATATATAAACTTAAATTAAATGAAATTATTATAATGTATAATAAAAGGATAGAATTAGAATAATATTGATTATAAATACAGTAAAATTAATAAATAATTTAGAATTGGTCAAAATAGAATAAAAGTGGTATTAATGAGAATTGTAGCATAAATGATATTAATGAGAATTGAACCATTAATGAGAAATTTGAAACAATTTATGATTAAATTTTTTTATTGAGTCAAGAAGATGAGGAGTTAACCAAGAGATAACTAAAATTAGAGAGGACTAAAAGAATTGATGTCTAAATTAGAAAGTTCTAGAAAGTACTTAAAGAACTTGAATAAGAAGGAATAGTTAAATGAAAAGTGATATGAATAGGAGGGCTCAGAATAAAGAAAGAAAGAGATAGAAAAGGGAGAAGGAGAGAGGAAAAGGAACGGTGGAGGGTTGTTAATTTTAGGACAATATGTTCTTTGCTTAGGACAGTTACTTCTAAGATCCATTAGCAATCATATAGGACATAATTATATTTAGAGTAACTAATGAAAGAATATAGACAATGAAAGTAGAGGACAAGCCAAGACAAGACAAGAAGACACAAGGATATAGCTCAAGCCAAAGAAAAAAACCTCAAGATGGGAAAACCCTTGATCAATTCATCTTATTATCAAATATCAAATTTTCAGCAGAGAATGAGAATACAATTAAAGTCAATTAAAGTCAAACGTGACTTGCCAACATGATGATCAATACCTCCGACCAAATGACCAAGAAGCAGCCCAGACAAGTCTTCCATTCAGGCTTCAGACAATAGTAGACATATTCTGTCCTATACAGAGGTCAACGATAGATGGAGTGGCTACAAGTCAGTCTCCTGAAGAAGCTTAATACTGGATAAACTAATGTGGACTTCTTGCTGATGACCGTGAACTCAAAATAGTTCAGCTTTGGAGAAGATTGCAGGTCTGGTTAGGGCATACATCAGACCTAACATATAGCAGCAAAGTTACGTGATTAACCCCAAAAGAGCTTGCACTTCCTTGTAGAGATTGCAGCTTATAATGACTGATATTTGGGCTTTACAATCTCCATCAAACATTGGTCCAAACCCTGTAATCTCCATAGAACATATGCGGCTTGCACGTGAAGACAAAGACTGACCTCAAATGCCCATGGTATATGCCCAGACTTGCTTCAATAGCCTCGGCCACCCTTCAGATGGAACACGGCTCATCAAACAAGAGAATATAGGTCTGCGGCCTAACTGGAGTAGCCTTCAAGTGCAGCGGCTCGTCTGAAGTGAAAAGGTTCCACACAAAACGATCCCAATACATTCTCTAAACCGTCCAGAGTTTCCCTCAAGACCTGCAGCTGTCCAAAAGCATCTCAGCTCTCATGCAGAGAAGTAAACCCAAATACAAACCACCCTTCATCCTCCTCTTCTAAGCATAGTTTTAAAAACTGGAACCGGTGACCGGACTGGCCTACCTAATAAACCGGGTTTCAAACCAGAACTGGTCAAACCGAGACTGGTCAGATATAAATGAACCGGTTTTTAAAAAAATACATTAAATAATTATTTTTTAATGAAAAAAACTATTTTTAAGATTTAAAACCATGATTCCAAACCAATAGACACAAAATATGCAAAGTTTGCTCATATATATACCATGTAAAGGTGAATATATCAAAATGGCACCAAGTGCAATACATATCAGCAACAAAATATATAATCAACGAGGCTCTAAATGGCCTCTAGAGTGAAAAAATAAAGCCTACAAACTATGGGGTCACTGGCCTACTACAGGTCTACATATATGATAATAGTAATCAACATTATCACTTGAAACTTCTCATGAGTCATCATGATCAAATTCAGTTGGTTGAGTCTCGACTCCCAAACTTTGCAATTGCTTGAGTCACAAACTTCTCTATTGGTTTAGTGACTTGAGTCTCAAACTTCTGAAGGTATTCTGCCCTAATATGCCCTATTACTTCATTTGGTGCTCCCCATGGCTTTACATGGCCTCCTATCCCAGCCATGTGTTGCTTGAACCTATTAATACCCCCTCTTTCAATAAATTTTTGGCAATATTTGTAGATCATTTTGCCATCAATCATATCACAATGAGCCCATGTAGTATCTTTGGCTTTTGGAGGCATGGTGACTACTACTTAGCTCAAACTCTCTGTTGTTCCACTACTCCAGCAAAAACTCAACACTCTCCAAGCTTCCAGTGAAACTCATGAAAACTCCAAATGAGATGTGTGAGGCAAATGAGGGGGGTGAGCTCCTTTTACAGGCTTGGAGAGGGTGTTTTTGGAAGGAAAAAACCCTTATTTTCCCTCCAAAACACCCTAGAAGCTTCCTAAATTGCGCTGCATGGGTCCTCCACGACCTTGCCAGCAAACCAGCCAGTTTAGGACGGAACCGGCTCGTTTGACCATAAACCGACCGGTTAGCATCAGTTTTTGTGGTTTCTGGGTGAAGTGAGGGGTCGAACCCAATTTATCTGCTGGTTTGACCTGGTTGGCTAATGAACCGATTGGTTTGACCGGTTTCTGGTTCAAACCGACTGGTTTTTAAAACACTGCTTCTAAGTACTCGACTGCCTTAGACATTTCTCCAAGCATTGGGTGGTCTGAATGAGGTAGGAGGACGCCTCTATTTATATAATATGGAGAGGGTGAAGAGACATGTCGGTTGGGCTTGATGAGCTGACATAGAGATGAGGCCGACCTTGATAATTTGTATGTGAGAAAACAAAAATTCACAATCACACTTCTAATTGTCCAAATGAGACGATCTTTATATCGATTTTGGTCCTCTCGAAAAGAGGAATTTAATGTAATAATTATCTTCATCAAATGAGTTGTCCAAAGTGGAATTTGGCCCTAGTTGCCAATTTTAACACTCCCTCTCAACTAGGGAGAATTCCACTTGCCAATGCATCCATTATCATGCCATCCTATCATCATATACCATCTCTGCATTTTTTCTCAACCCTGTTGAACAATGATATAGATAATGAAGAAGAATTGATCGAGAGTGAATCACAAGACTTGCCACTCTCCACTAACAAAAGTCAGTCCACATAACTAGGGGTCGAACCCCAATTGCACTTGATCCAAAGTGATCAAGTTGTTTGAACATCATGCATCCTAGGTATAGGGAGTGCGGTAGTACACGATGCATCCATCGGTAGTGCTATGGTCCTTATCCACTTTTCCCAACTCATTGGCTAGATGAGAGGTACTTCCCATTTGTCCCAGACTACATGGGTAGGATGATATTAAAGCCTCAACATGGAAAGAATATATCACATCCTGCTTACAACCACACGTAGGGAAATGATGAACCACATCCGACAGTCACATATCACAACCATGGGTAGGATGATACTGAAGCATCGACATGGAAAGAATATATCACATCCTGCTCACAACCACACGTAGGGAAAGGATGAACCACATCCTATAGTCACATATCACAACCATCGTAGGGAAATGATGAACCACATCCTACAATAACATATCACAACCATCGTAGGGAAAGGATGAACCACATCATATAGTCACATATCACAATCATTGTAGGGAAAGGATGAACCACATCCTACACGCATGCAAATCACCGAGAGTGGGGAAAGGATGAACCACATCCTACATGCATGCTAACTTTTAATCGTAGAAAGGATCCTACACATAGGGAAAGGATGAACCACGTCCCACCGACATGTCAACCAACGATTGTAGGAATGAGCATCCTACATGTGGGGAAAGGATGAACCACGTCCCACCGACCTGTCAACAGATGCCTATATGCATCTCTCACTGGGGTACTCGCAGGAGAAGGTGAACCACTCATCCTGCTTATATGCCATAGGAGAAGGTGAACCACTCATCCTATGCATATGTCATCAATAGTAGGGATAGGTGAACCACTCACCCTACACACGTGCTATCAATCGTAGGGGAAGGTGAACCACTCACCCTACACACGTCATTTGTCACAGAGGAAGGTGAATCACACACCCTATGGTCGCTCATAGCTTAAGAAGTACCCCAAGCCCCCAAGAGCTCCCAAAGCTCAATGTTCAGTCTTAACCAAAGATCCCTTCATATAGGGAATAGTGCCAAGCTGCTTTCTGAAAATCAAGATTAGATCAATGGGAGCCTCATTGCTCCATTCAGCAGCATATAGCAAACATATTGATTTTCAGCGGAGACCAACACTTAGCAATCTTTTGCTTCTTGCTTATCTCGATGAAGAAAATATTTAACTGATCTTACTCCCTCTTACTTAGGGAGACCACAAGCCTAAACTTGTCTTTCCAGAGTGTAAAGTGTCCATCGGTCAACCTGCTCATCATGAGATTTATCCACTCAAACATGCCATAAAACAGGAATGTCCTATGTCGTACCATATAAAGTGGTATTTGGTGTCAACATGTGAAACATTGGATTCTTAGAATCCTATTCTGCAATATACAACGAAGGTGTGCTGAAATGGCTCATTGAAGAGCTAACTCAAATGGCTTCATAATTGAGCCATGTTGGCTGCTTTATTGTGGTTCAATGGTGTCCCAGTGCAACAGACTTCAGTCTTTGATGTATTCATGAAATAAAGGTGGTTCACAAAATATATGGCACTAAGATGTGCTCTTAATGAACATGTGCCCTTAATGAACAACTACCCAATATATGAGGCTTAATCATAAATCGACTTAAGAGTCTTTGTATCAAGGTATACACCAATGCCCCCAAACATAGTCTATATCTGGATTAGCAGCTGCTCCATATTGCCAAACCTTTTAAAGCTTAGGAACAAAGCTAGATCTTACATCTAAAAAAAATAAACTCCCTCTTTCAGTGGGAAATGAGAGGGTCATCATCTGATGTACAGATATCATCAAAACATTACAGCTCCCTCTGAATCCTTACTTTAGGTGATCCTCAAGCTTTTGACAATCTGCACTTCATCACTGAGATGAGATTTTATCATGTTGCAAGAAGGTGACGTGACAAGAAGTTTTTCTGAAGGTGAAACTGTAAAACCTCCCTTACTGACAACTGCTTTATAGATACCTACTATAGTCTGCCAGAATAATGACAATGGGATGCTAGAGTAGTTCTGAGCCAATACCTATGATGCCATTCAATACAACAACTGCAATCTTCCTTGCTGAAAGGAGTGTCACTATACTTTTGTCTTCCAGGCAATGATTATAAAGAAGATGCCTATGAAACTGATACTTATTCAAAATAAACATTCTTACTGCCACCCAAACTTTATACCGCTGTCAAACCATGATGTAACTGTTACTGCTGAAACCTCCTCTTGCAAATCAGGACTGTATATTGAGTTTGTTGCTCAAGGTGACAACTTGATGTGTCTACAAGAGTTAAACACTTTCACAACAAATCGTTATAAACTCTAGCTTACTGATTCCAACATCCATTGTAGCCGCTTCAAAAGATCAGATATCCACGATTTACATCTGTCTTGTTCACAACTTCGATTGCGAACAAGACTATTACAAGGTTTACACAATGCTAAAAAAAATTTGCTGAGCTCACATAACAGACCTGATGTCACAAATAACTTGAGAGGTTTATGATAGCTTCAAACTTCCAGGAGGATCATGACTTCAACAGAATCTCAGCTCCGCTACTTAAAGCTTCCTATTATAGTATAGAAGATTCTTAAAGCTGAAGGAGGATTAATTTCGTGCTTCCACCGCTTTATGCCTGTTGCTATCCTTCTTTCAAAAATGAAAATCTTCACAGAATGGCTCAACTGACATAAGAAATTCAAGTTGTAGAATGTGCATGCCTTGGATCTCACACAGAGACATATACTTTTCTACAGTGCCATATCAAAATGCCCATTCCAATATTGATCTACCATACCACTATTATTCATAGATGAACTGTATGTCAATGCCAAATGCATAGAACAGTAAGATGATCTCGGAGAGGCTATTAGATGAATAAGTATCGATGCCATGCATCTTTGTGACATTACCATACATACAATTGCTGAGAACTATGTGAATCGATTCCTTCTATGGCTGAGTACAGATGGCAATCATAGAGAACCATATTTACTTTAAACTTGTTTTATACCGACCAAATCATGGAAATACTTTACGTGTTTTGTTGTAGAAGAACCGTGCAGGATGTAGGGGGACAAGGTGAAAGAATTGATGCCCATACTGAGGGACCATCAAGAGCAGATGCCATTATAGAAAAACCCGAGGTCATTGGGACATGACATAATAGACCCGAGGCAAAGATAACAATGATATACCAATTTTATCGGGAGTGAAAGTCTTAAAGCAAGAGGAAAACAGTTCTGAGAGCATAATCCTGAACCACAGTATGGTCATCATTGATGTCGTGTAGCAAGCATGGACCTGTAACCGAATGACAGACAGACGAGAGATTTCTCTAGTCATTGCGGAGACATGTCATCAAATAATGATAGATTCAGCCCAAGCAAGATTCCTGTGCTATAATGCGAGACTTGTAGCTAGTAAGATTGTTGGTGTGCCTTAGTTATGCAAGCGAGAGAGATTCCTTTCTTTCTTGCGGAGATGCCTTAGGCTTATTCGAAAATCTCAAAGCTAATGCAAAATGGGTTTGAAGGCAGTATCCAAACCAACTTGATCTAAATGGTATTCAACTTCGCACAAGGTCTGAAGTTTGAACAATACTTTGTATACAGGGCCCGTCCATACTGCAGAGTATGTAAAGCAAATCTCTGTCATATGAAACAAGGATGTCACTGCCATTAAGATTGTAGCAGCATCACATATTCATATAAGATTGTATCGGCATCACAGGATTGAGCAAGTAACTTCTGGGGTTAAGCAATATTGTATATCCAATATCATATATCTCCATGTAACATCGAATAACAACATTAAATGTTGGTCTGGCAACCTCGAATGTCTGTCAATGAACCTGCATCCTAAGACTGTAGCAACAAAAAGATATGTGGAATATCGTTACTTCATTATGGTCCTCTGATCTACATCCTCCATAGTCTAGATAACAATACTTCACCTTACAAACTTCTTAGTGATTGCATTCTTACTTGGGATTGTCCTTGCCTGAGCTTTGATACCATGTTAATTTTAAAATAACATGTTCTTTGCTTAGGACAGTTACTTCTAAGATCCATATTAGCCCAATTTTAATTCATTTCATTTCCATTAGCAATTACATAGGACATAATCATATTAAGAGTAACTGATGAAAGAACATAGACAATAAGAGTAGAGGAGAAGCCAAGACAAGAGGACACAAGGATATGGCTCAAGCTAGGGAAAAATCCCCAAGATGGGGAAAACCCTTGATCAATTCATCTTATTATCAAATAGCAGAGAATGAGAGTACAATTAAAGTCAAACGTGACTTGCCAACATGATGATCAATACCTCCTACCAATGTTTAAAAAACCAGCCAATTTGAACCGGAAACTGGCAGAAAAATTGGGTTTGACCCCTCACTTCGCTCAGAAACCACAAAAACCGGTGCTAACCGGCTGGTTTATGGTCAAACCAACCGGTTCCATCTTAAACCGGCTGGTTAGCTTCCAAGGCCGCAGAGGACCCACACAGCGCAATTTAGGAAGCTTCTAGGGTGTTTTGGAGGGAAAAAAAGGGTTGTTTCCCTCCAAAAATACCCTCTCCAAGTCTTTAAAAGGAGCTCACCCCCCTCATTTGCCTCACACATCTCATTTGGAGTTTTTATGAATTTGATTGGCAGCTTGGAGAGTGTTGAGTGTTCGCTGGAGTAGTGGAACAATAGAGAGTTTGAGCTAAGTAGTCGTCGTGCCTCCAAAAGCCAAGAATACTACATGGGCTCATTGTGATATGATTGATGGCAAAATGATTTGCAAATATTTTGCCAAAAATCTATTGGAGGGGGTATTAACAGGTTCAAGCAACACTTGGCTGGGATAGGAGGTCATGTAAAGCCATGTGGAGCACCAAATGAAGTAATAGGGCATATTAGGGCAGAATACCTTCAGAAGTTTGAGTCTCAAGTCATTGAACCAATAAAGAAGTTTGTGACTCAAGCAATTGCAAAGTTTGAGAGTCGAGACTCAACCAATTAAGTTTGATCATGATAACTCATGAGAAGTTTCAAGTGATAATGTTGATCACTATTATCATATATGTAGACCTGTAGTAGGCCAGTGGCCCCATAGTTTGTAGCCTTTGCTTTTGCACTCTAGAGGCCATTTAGAGCCTTGTTGATTATATATTTTGTTTTTGATATATATTGCACTTGGTGCCATTTTGATATATTCACCTTTACATGGTATATATATGAGCAAAATTTGCGTATTTTGTGTCTATTGGTTTGGAATCATGGTTTTAAGTCTTAAAAATAGTTTTTTCATTAAAAATTAATTATTTATTGTATTTTTTTAAAAACCGGTTCATTTAGACCTGACCAATCCCGATTTGACTAGTTCTGGTTTGTAACCCAGTTTATTAGGTGGACCGGTCCGGTCACCAGTTTCGGTTTTTAAAACTATGGTTCTATGCTTAGCACAATCACTTATTCCAATTCTTCTTCAATTAGCAATCACTCTTCAAATAAATTCAATCTTCCAATGACAGGAAGCGATTGTAGATAGAACAATGATTGAAATGCATTAGAAGAAAACCAAGAACAAGAACAAGAAAGACACAAGATTTGGTCAAAGACCAAGGAAAACCCCACAAGGGGGAAAACCTTTTCAAAATTCTTCTTTTATTAGATTGTCATCAAATGTTTAGCAGAGAGATACAATGTTCCAATTCAAAAACAATAAGTCAAAGGGCAATAACTTTGACTATTCAATTAAACTAACCAATATCCAATGAGAGATGAGCCCAAAAGTCAAATCTGATCCAAAGTCAAAGTCTGCAATTTTTGGTCAAAGATGCCCTAACCAATCAATGTTCAACAGTCAAACCACTTCCAAATCAGCTCGGTCAACAGTCAAAGTATGTGCCCTTCTTCGCTGGTCAAAGTCCAGTCAAAACAATCAACAAATGTCTGGTCAAAGGAGAGAGAAAGCCTGTAGTCAAACTTCGAAATTTTATGTGGTTAACTAAGGTCAAGGTTTGCAATCAACCTAAGTCAAATTGCCCAGAAAAGTTCGGCTTCTTCACCAATCAATTCAACTTTCCAAAATCGAAATTTTCCAAGTCAAACTGAGTCTAAACATCAAGTCAAAGTTGGTCAAATTGTCCCAATCAGAAAGTCAACGCAAAAAATAGATCTGTCCTCCTTCCCTTTGCATGTGTGAGCTCAAACCTCCCTATTTCAAACCTGTACGAACCAATAAAATGAGGAGAGAGAAGGGCTAGGAGGGGTCTTTCTTGATGAGGAAGGTTGTCCAATGGAGGGAATTTGTCCTTGAGTTGCCAAATTAACAATATGTCCATCCACAACCTAGACAAGAATAACTCAATGAGCAAGAAGAAAAGGTGTTTGTTGTGGAAAGTAGTGGGAGATTGAAGGGCTTGTAATATTCTAGAAATAATGAGAAGCAGGCCCAACCAAGCTCCAATCCAAATCCTTCTCAAGAAAAGGAGCCTCCCAAAGAAAAATCGAAGCACAAAGCCAAGGACAAAGAAATTGAATTAGATATTGACGCTGGTAGTGTTGTGGGCAAAATGACCGTGTAGGTTGCCATAAAAGAGATAGTAAAGATCACTCCCCATAGAAAGCAAGTCAAGAAGGCTCGTGGGCTAAATGATGAACTTGATGATCCCCCTATTGTATTAAAAGGCATGCACTTTGATAGGACAAACCCTGGTCATGAGCCATTCTTGTTGACCTTGGCCATTAATAGGTTGCTTCTTCATAATTGTATGCTAGATTTGAGGGCTTTTGCGAATATCATGCCATTAAAGGTTATGCGCTAATTAGAATTAGATATTACTAGACCTTACAGAAATGTTTGTGGCTTTGATTCCAGGTCCATCCCTGTCCATGGGCTCATTAAGCATTTGAAGGTAACTATAACCATTAATAGGGATATTTTTGTACTCATGGATGTTGTTGTGATTGATATACCTGACCTGTCGGGAATTCTATTATCCAGGAAATGGGGTGTATCAATTGGTGGACAATTACAAATGGATTTATCATATGCCACTATTCCTCAACCTGATGAGACCCCATTCATTTTGTACAGGGAGCCTCTACTCCCAAATCATGTTGAAGGTATGGACCCTGTTGACCATGACAGGTCAACAATCCAAGAAGCAGTGCATGCAACCGTGGAATAATTTTTTTGTGTGTAATTATCATCATTGTAATCCCAAATTCTGCTTTTATAATGTAAAAATGATTCTAGTATGAATATTAAGCCATGCAACAACACCTAGCTAAGCCTATGTTTCTTCTCAAAAGGGTTTCACTCTAGGGAGTTTTTTAACCTCACCAAATTATTAGTGTTTATAAACACGGATAATTGACAGAGTGTTTCTCCCAGATATACCCCAAAGCTAGGGTGGAGCTCATTGACGGGGTCTTAGGTGAATCCTAATGTTATTCAGTCTATGTATTTTATCATACTAGATCATGTGTCTTGTCACAAAATTTGGTTGAGTCTTAAGAGTCTGTGTTCGTTTGTATTTCCCATTTTAAGGGTTGAGTTTGTAATATCTTGATGTAAAATTGTTATTTAGGATTACTTGTGGTGAATGGTTCGTCATAATTAGAATACCATTACCAAAATATTTTTTAGATACACTTAGAGGGTGGAAAAATGTTTAATCCCCTCCTCAGTCTTTTAATTTTAATTTCTGGGAAAAATAAAAAATTAAAATTAACCATAAATTATCCAAAAAATAAAATGAAGGGAAAATTAATTACCCTCCAAGTGGAAAAATCATGAAAAAATTATTTGAAGCTATTTTCGAAGGAAAATATTCAAGTAAAAAATAAAAGCCTCATTTCCAAGGCAGAAGGACCCAATCCAGAAATTCATTTGGGCCAAAGAAGACTATTTTCCAGCAAATCAAATTTTTTGGGCCAGGCAGTTGAAATATGCTGCACAAGTAGCGATAATTCTATTTTTTGAAGGTCCTCCAGTGGTCCAAAAGTCAAGGTTTGACCCTCTAGCACATTGAACAATGAAAATCGAATTATTTTGGAGATTTGTGCTAGCTAGTCAAGGGATCAAATTTTTTCATCAAGGATCAAGCCATGGATCGATGCAACTAGCCGTTATTTCCACTTGGAGGGGTTAACCTCTCTCAATTTTTCTATATAAGGAAGCTTTTGAGCTCCTCATTGTAACTTCAACTTGATCTGATGTATTGAGCTAAGCTCAGCTGGAATATTTTTAATAAAAGTCTTTGGGGTTTCAATTCAAGGTGTCTCTTGCTTGATGAATCATGGTATTTGTTGAATTGATCTTAGTGCTCTAATTATCTTTAACAGAAGATTATTGTTCCATAGCCAGTGGTTGGATTATCTATTAGCACAGGTATCTTGCTTTAGGTATTGGGCTAGAGTAAACACATTGAAGCTGGTAGATCTAGCAGGTATCTCTAGATCTTTAGTCTATTTGTGTGAATCGAGCCCCTTTGGAACTAATAGTCTATCTTTTGTGTAGAGATCTTCAAATATTCAACCCTTGGGTATGCCCCAAGTTTATGGACTTTGAGGTGGTCACATCTTGTTTGGACTTCGAGCTTATCTAACGATCATTGGTGTAGGGTCTTGGCTTGGACATTAAAAAAAAATATTTTTCTCACTTATTTCCAAAATCTACTTGGGCTATAAATGAATTATTTTTTAATTAGAGCTAATATTTCATTGTAGATTATTGTAAATAATTTGTGACTATTTTTCTACTAACCCTTGTATATTATTTTTCTTATTTTGTAAATAATATTTTGTGGTTTTTATTTTATAATTTTCTAGTTCTCTTGGTTTGGCTCTATTTATCTAACTTGCAGGTGCCATTAGCTCAAGGATTTAAAGACAAATCTGAAGCAAGAGGTTTGAGACCCTCACCTAGCCTAGACGGCTAGGGTTTGGGCCTATTTTCACCTAAGGAGAGGTTGTTTGGCCAAGAAAAGGAGTGCGCTCGAAGAGGCTGGTTTGGGGTCTAGATACCTTAAGTTGCAAGACCCAAGTGCCAGAGTTGCAGCGTCTAGCCTCCTTGTGGAAGTTGCTAGCCTTAGAGGGCTACTTTAACTATTGCAATTGGGGTTTTTCACAAGTATTTTATCACTGGAAAACTTGTAAGCCAATTCTGTGGAGGAAATCAATTTTTTTGTGGCTCATACTCATCCATCTGCTTAATCAGGGTGGTTGCAAGGGTTTTGAGGCCTCTAGGCCTTCATCGCAACCCTAAAAGGGCCATTTCACCCTGGCCACAGGTCTAATTAGGCCTTGTTGACTGAGTCGCAGCCTTAGAGGGGCCTAATTTCATCTTTGCAATTGATTTTGAAGGCTAATATCTTGTTTTGCAAGCCTAATATCATTTTTTCAAGGGTTTATGGTTGGTTTTCACTGAATCTTGTTGAAATATGTAACTAGGCTCGGTCTTCATAATGTCTTATGTAATCTTGATTTTATGTATTTGATGTAAAAGAAAAAAGGAAAATTATTATTGTCATTTTATAGCATGGGTTTCATGCTGAAGGTCAATTTAGTTTTAGGTCAAAGCACCCATTGAGTGCTTGTAGGGTTTGTCATAGAGTCAAGAAGTTAATAGAGCCATTGTCATATGTAAAAGACCCCATTGGGCATCTTGTATCAAGTCAAAATAATTTATTTGAGTCAAAATTGTGTCAAAAGTGTTAGAAAATAAAAAAGGCAGAAAATTTTTCTTATACTTGATAATTACTTGTGAGATTCTTGTGTTTTTATTAACTTTCTTATGTTCTTCTTTTATCTTATTTCATCAAGCAATTACCAAAACAATAGCATGAAGATTAAGGACAACAGATGTAGGTAGACAACCAGGGAAAGACCCCAATCTTGGGGAAAACCTAGTCAACAACTCTTCCTTCAATAGTTTTCCTGAGATAATCTGAGACTCTTGACATAGAAATAGATTTCCTCCACACCAAGTCAACCCTTTCCTTTTTTAGCAGATGATCACTTGCCAGCACTGTCTTCGACCTAGATACAACAGTAGTAGTGGCAACACTTAGATGTAGTAGTATCTTCAACCTAGCAACTTCAATCTTAATGCCACAACTTCAACCTTGAAGCACTTAGCTCTTCGACCTTGACGTAAAACTTTGACCTTGATGTCGTACTTCGATCTTGATGTCGTAATAGAACTTCGAACTTGATGTTGTAGCCCAAAAAATCACACGTTTGAGAGAGAGAGATAACCCAAAACCTTTGATCCTTCAATTCTCCTTCTTCCACTGCAACTTCACACTTTTTCACGGCTTCTTTTAGGAGATCGAACTTGTGTGTATGATTGTGTGAAAATTCCTGAATCTAACACATCAGAAACCCCTACTACAATTTCTGGTTTACTATCTCCTACTTGTTCTTTACATTAACAAGTTATTTAATTGCATAAACATCGAAGTAAACACAAACACAACCTTCACAGATGTACAGATTATGCACTGAAGTAAACAGAAACAATTCACAAGGGACATCGTTATTTTTGGACAATCGTCCCCAGAAAAACCCAATGCGGGAAAACCGGTGCAGCATATATGAGGTTTTTATTATTAAGCAGATTTTGTGAATACAACTAGGGTGCCAGAAATGGCTGACCTAACAGAGAATGTCCTCTGCAATAGTACCTTTATCCGGAGACAGATATTCTGGCAAATCAACAACTGAATGATTAACCCCACTGTGACTCTGACTGTTCCTTGTGCTGGACAACGAAATCTGTTCCAAGCACTGCTCTGGAACTGCGTCACCCTCTCCCGACTGATCTGCTCTCAGTCTGCCCTACAAAATCTCCCCAGCGCTGCCTATGAAGCCCAACATCAGCCTCTACGGCCCTCTGCACTGCCTGCATCAGCCTCTATGGCCTTTTGCGTCCTCTGTGTCAGCTCCTGCTACCTTTGCGTCAACCCTTCTAGGGCTTGCATTGTCTTTTTTGCACTGTGTTGCCTCTTTGCTATGTATTCTTTGGCCTCTTGCCGAACTGCCCTTCATTGCAACTGATTACCAACTTGATTTCCTCAGCAAACCCTGCCCCAGAAAATCGAATTCTTGATCTCTCTTGGTGTGTCTCCAACTGACCCTCAAGCCTCCTCTTATACTTTTCCTGTTGACGATTCAATGACCGAGATTAAGTCCCTAATCAACCGCTAAGATTAGAACTGGCTTGATCCTCGTCACTTAGAACTTTCTCACCCATTTTATATTAATACACATTAATATTTTTATTTTCCTAAGTTTAGACTTAGGACCCATTAAAAATATTAATTATTTTAATATCTCTTCATTTGGGTGGAATTTCTCCAAACGATTTCTGGGTCTTGGAGATCTCATGTGCCTTAGCCTCTCCACAAAATTTCATGGTTAGAGCACATCTGATGCTACCCAAAATCAACAGATTTTCCTCCAAATAAATCGAGTTGCTTCAATATATAGGCTTCTGGTGAGGTTGAATAAACTTTCTTGAGGTCGACTTGATCTTCTTGAGGTCGAGTTGGTGTGGAGGTGACATAATTCATTTTTGGCTCAAAAATAATTCTTTTTACATGATTCAAAAACCCAAGAAGGGTCTCTTTAAATATACAATGACTTTATTGACTTACAATAAATCCTAGAAGTCCTCAATGGGGACCTTGACCTAAAACATGATGACCCAAGCATGAAACCCATGCTTTAATAAGTCACAATAATAATACTAAAATTTATTTTCATTCTTTTTCATAAGTACATTTTATTATGACTTAAATACAATTATGAAGACCGAACCTAGTTACATTTTTCAACACTCCCTCTTAACTAGGGAGGTATTCATCATATACAAGTACAAGGAAGATCTCCAACTATGTGAACTTTGAAGAGTTTAGGCACCGCAATGCCATGGACTAGATTCTTGACTAGGGTAATCTATCCAAGGTCTCTCAACAATTTAGGCACCACAATGCCGCAGACTAGATTCCTGACTAGGTCAATCTATCCAAGTGGGAGTAAGATGGACTAAAGCTTTCAACCTCTCTAGGTACCATCAGGCTTACTTGCTAACCACCAACTTAAGGATCTAGGTGCATATTTGAGGTCAGAGCTCTATGACCAAAGCCACCCTCCCTACTTCGCGATTTAGACATCAACACATAGTGCCAACTTGATGTCCTCCCAGGCAATGCTTCACTCACAAAGCCTCAACAAATCCGATTTTTTACAATCAGTAGCAAATCCATTCCGATCAAATAGACTGGTAACAACAACTCTCTCTCGATCAAATTGATCAATAACAACAAGCATGTAAAACATGCTATCAAAACTTCCGACAGATTTACCTATAGAAACACAACCCCAATTAATAACAATCTTTCAAATGTACATAAGTAAACACAAACCTTCGGGGTCTTCTTGACCATTGATGTTGCTTCTCAATTTATCATAGTAGGACTTGCAAACGAATCTTGACAAGAGATTCCTTTTTCATACATCTTCCTTTCCTACTTCACATGCAACAACATATTCTACAAATAGATCATGCTTTTCTTATCTCAACAACTCCTCAAAATTCATTCTCCAATTTTCTTCTTTCAAGTTGTCCATCATGACTGTAATATGCCCTCCCTCTTAACTAGAGACTTGTTTCCATGAAGACAAGAGTGATGTGTCCTTCTCTCACTCATGGCCTTCACTAAGATTTACAGCTATTAGTCCTGGTATAGTGCATGATACATGAAGTAGAGAACCATATCCATCACTCCCGCTTAACTAGGGAGGATTTAATCATTCATATACAAGGAATACACCCAAGCTTCCTCTTAACCTAGGGAGATCAACTTCTTTTCTACGACATCAGAGAATCTGTCATGGCTTCCATTCTTCTCATTAGAGTTATCATGATCATCATCATCCATATAACTTTCTTCATCATGCTTATCATATCAACTTTACTTATGAACATCTTCACCATCTTGAAGATTATGTACCTGCACAACTTAGATAGCAAGTACAACCAAATCTATAGAAGCATGAAGTTAACCTCATCAAAATCATACAATAATGGAAGCATAAGAATTTATAAACATAATCAGCAAGAGACTTTACTTCTATACTTAACTTCTTGCCCAGGTTTTGTTACAAACCCTAAATCACATCAACAACTCAAGATATCAATCTCATTATATCTAGGGCTTCAATATTTCTTTCAGAGATATGACAAACTCTTTTATAACATATAGCAAACCCTAGAGACTAGTATAACAATGCATCTAACAACTTTCAAAATTCATATGTTAGACTTCCTACTAGGATTACATACAAACCCTAGATTTCATACATGGGATTCATCAATCAAACCAATCACAACTCAATTAACAACATGACTAGCTTCTACTACGGTTTGTTGTAAACCCTAGATTTTCATTTACTAATTCTCAACAATCAAACTGATCACAATACAATTTCAGGTTTTTATCAATCTTTCCCAGATTTGTCAAATCATATACTAGAGAATTAAACTTTTACTAAGGTTCAGCTACAAAACCCTAGAATTCACATACAATATCATCATAGAATATTAAACTTTGACTAGGGCTTAGTTCCAAACCCTAGAACTTATGACTATCAATAATGCATATCTAGGATTTCATCATCATGCATAAGCATATAATAACAACATATGTTAGGCAAACCCAATGACACAAACACATTAAAATCAGACATATAACAAACTTCATCAGATGAACAAACATATGCCTAGGGATTCATTCCTAGGTCATAAGGGTATTGCTCATAAACCCTAAATATCTAGGGTTTCAATACATAACATAGAAAACCCTAAATTAACAAAACTTCAAAGGTTTGGGATTTGATATATCACCTTTCAACCCTAACAAGTTAGGGTTTTCTTAACCATACCAAAACCCCAAACATGACATCATCAAAGCATTAAACATTTTCTATAGACTTCATCAATAACCCTAAGTAGGCTAGGGTTTCATACATTATCATCGACATACCCTTAAGTTAGGGTTTTACAGAGAACCTCTTTAGAGTTCCACAAGAATAATCAAAGATGTGAGGAGGGTAGATTTATCTAGTGATGAATCAGCTAATCAAGATTCTTTACGATTCAAGAGTGCTAAATACAACAATGTTAGTAATGTAGAATAGATTACCAAAATGAATAAATATACCTTTATCATGAACAAAGCTTATGGTATAAGGCATACCTCTGTTTCTTAACAAACTTGTAATCCCAATGCTTTGTCTCGTGAGGTCTTCTTTCATAATCCTTGAGTATTCAATAAGCCTTTCCTAAAGAAGGAAAATATGAATAGAAATGTGATTAGTATTTATATAAACAAACTTAGATAAGTAAGGGAAACCAAATATAAAAGATAACATAAGGAGTAAGATACTTATCTTTGGGAAGTGGTGAGGGTTCCTTCTTAATCCAAACTTGAGCGATACATAAGAGATAGAGTCCCTAACAAACAGGTCTTTGACTTCGGATCCTTCCACCTTGTTCTTCTTTGGTGAAACTTCTTCGACAAATTTTGCTTGATCCCTGTTCCTCCTTTTATTCCTTGGATTCTTAGGACAATCCCTTTTATAGTGACCCATCTTGTGACAACTGTAGCATTGGCCCTTTGGACTTCTTGAAGGTTCCTTTCTTCTTGTGATGAATGGAATAGTCATTCAAGATTTTCTCCTCTTCACTCTCCTTGTTGATTACTAAAGATATTTTGACTCCTCTTTGACTTTATGCATTCCATCCACTATTAGGCTCATGGCCAAAATCTTTGTTTCTCTAAACTTTGCTTTCTTTGCTTCACTTGATTTATTTGTAGGCTCCTTTACTTTTCCTTTGATTAGATCCAAAACTTTATTCTTTTCGAGGATTAGATCTATCATCTTTTTCCATGACCTGTAATTTGATGCTCCTAATTTGTTCTCTCCCTTTATGGAGTTAGACATTGTCCTTGAAGGTAGTAAACTTCTTTCCTTGTAAGGTCTCCTTATATGATCCTTTGCTCAACTTCTTGAGATTCGTTAGTCTTCTTTCAATAGATCTTCAACTTGCCTTTTTCTTTCTTATTCACCTTAGCTCTGATACCATCTTAGAAAATCGAAAAGTCGGAAATATTTTCTTATATTTGATAATTACTTGTGAGATTCTTGTGTTCTTATTAACTTTCTTATGTTCTTGCTTTATCTTAGTTCATCAAGCAATTACCAAAACAATAGCATGAAGATCAAGGACACTAGATGTAGGAAGACAACCAGGGAAAAACCTAGTCAACAACTCTTCCTTCAATAGTTTTCCTAAGATAATCCAAGACTCTTGACATAGACACTTACTTCCTCCACACCAAGTTAACCCTTTCCTTTTTCAGTAGATGATCACTTTCCAATACTGTGTTCGACCTAGATACAACAATAGCAGCAATGACACTTCGATATACTAGTATCTTCGACCTAGCAACTTCGATCTTAATGCAACAACTTCGACCTTGAAGCACTTAGCTTTTCGACCTCGAATCAACACTTTGAACTTGATGTTGTACTTCGACCTTGATGCCATACTTCGATCTTGATGCCGTAACAAAACTTTGACCATGATGTCGTAGCCCAGAAAATCATGTTTGAGAGAGAGAGATAACCCAAAACCTTTGATCCTTCAATTCTCCTTCTTCCACTGCAACTTCGCACTTTTTCACGACTTTTTCTAGGAGATTGAACTTGTGTGTATGATTGTCCTCCAAATGAATCAAATTGCTTCAATATATAGGCTTTTGGTGAGGTCGAATTACCTTTCTTGAGGCCGACTTGGTGTGGAGGTGACATAATTCATTTTTGACTAAAAAATAATTACTTTTACATGATTCAAAAGCCGAAGAAGGGTCTCTTTAAATGTACAATGACTCTATTGACTTAGAATAAATCGTAGAAGTCCTCAATGGGGACTTTGACCTAAAACATGATGACCCAAGCATGAAACCCATGCTTTAATAAGTCATAATAATAATAATAAAATTTATTTTCATTCTTTTTCATAAGTACATTTTATTATGACTCAAATACAATTATGAAGACCGGAACTAGTTACATTTTTCAACAAAAAGTCCCTCCAAGACCAAGTTGGCCTACAAGAGAATAAGTTGGTCTCGTTAAGGGTAATTCGACCTCTTAAGAAGCCTATTTATAAGAACTTGACCTCATTTGAAGGACAATCAATCCAAGTTCGATCAAAAGAAGGAGAAAGCAAGAAGACAAGACAAAAAGGACAAAGAGCAAGAAGGAGGGGCGAAGAAGTCAGGAGAGATAAAATCGAAGTTTTTGGGCCTCTCTATCTCACATGTATGAAGGAGAAATTAGGGTATTTGCAGCGTCAGGGATGGAATTTCAGATCTCCAAGGAAGACCAAAATCCGTGGTCAAAGAGCAAGACATATCATCCATTTTTCTAAGGAAGAAGAAGCAATCCAAGAAAAGAAGAAAGAAGGTCAAAAGTAGCCTCTCTCTCCCACACGTGTGAAGCTGCAACTACTGCAGGAGGGGCTGAAAATTGCAAACCTGCAATGAAGGCCGAAATTTTCGCTGGGGATCGAAGATGTTGGAGAAGTTGCTGAAAGGTCGAAGTTTGTTGCTGGAAGTTGTGCAAGAGAAGCTCATCAAGAAGGAAGGTTGACTTGGTCTTGGAGGGGTCTTTGTCTTGGGTCTTGAGGTCTTGGAATTCGTCATTTGAAGATTCTATGAGAAGAGAATAATTACTTGTGGGTTTTCCTCTCTAGGAGAGGTTTTGGCCCTGACTAGAAGCTTATATCTTGTGTCCACTTGTTCTATTGATCTTCATGTTTTGGTAGTTGTTTGATGATAAAAACACTATAATAATGTAAAGAAGAAGAAGCTAATTATAAATACTACAAGTTGAAGTAAATAACATCACAAGCAGTTATCAAAGTAAAGAAAAATCACCCTAATCTAGTAGCGCTAGATTTCTCAACAAATCTTTTGTTATTCATCCATAAAGGTTTGATTTTTCTTGGCTAACTAGTGGTTGTGCAGGGCTAGTATCCATTTTGAAGAGGTTTTCAGAGTTTATACTTGCTTTAAGGCCTAGCCGTAGGCCTAGAGGGCCTTCTCTCACTTAACCACAAGGGTTTCTAGGGATTCTAGCCCTAGCTGCAGCCCTGAAGGGCCTCTAAACCCTAGCTATTTTCTTGATTTATCATTTGAAATATTTTTAGGGCTAATCCCTTGTGTTTGTAGGTGTCTTGCACAATGTTACTTGGGAGCGAGAGCGAAAGCGGGGAGTGAGAGCGACATTTTCAGAAGTTCCCGGTTTGGGAGCAAATCCCGGAGCAATTTTTTAAAAATCTATATATTTTTTATATATTTTTATTTTTGAGTACATATAGTCACAAAAACATGTAGAAATGATGAATTAGAAATATAGAAAACATAAAAACCATAGAATTGATGCATTGAACCAATCATCTAAGAAAGTTATAATCTTCATCAACCTTGTCCAACAATTAGAAAATACATAATTACAACTTGCAACATATTGAGTCTGTGAATCATGATAATCCAAATCAATCTAAAGTTTCAACTCAAGTTCTTTCAAAAATTGAAAATTCAATTATATAACATTTATCGTCATGATCCACAAAAGTTGTACTGTAAGCTTAAAGTTTAACCATGACATAAAAAATAATATCTTAGATATTTCTAAGTCCTACTTCTGAACTGTAACTGATCAAATGTTATAATAATGGAAAATGAAATAATGAAATGAAATGAAACACTTAGTCTTTCACGAAGCATCATATTCATAATTCACAATCATTACCAATGAGTTATAATTGCCAACTTCAAACTTCAAATTTTCATTGTCACAGTCATATATTGTTTACAAAAAATATCAAGAGTCAAGGACTCAAGACTCAACAATTATGAAAAGTTGAAAACTAATAGAAACTAGAAAAGACAAGTAAACTATAAATCTACATGTGGCCCTTGCCACAAGAGTCTCTAGGAGTATAAGCAGGTCGTGGTGGTCTTCTAGGAGTCTCCCACACAGACCGACGACTAGAACTAGAAGGCACATGCCCTCCACGTGAGGGTGTAGATGGAGGTGGCGACAACAAAGGAACAAGACTCGGAACTCGAGCACTGCTACTGGATGGTGAAGGTGGCATGGTTGCTGCAGCTGCTTCATCTTCATCCCTTATAAGTTCCTCTTCTAGTTCTTCAAGATGTACAGTGCCATCCTCCAAATTGTCATCCTTTGGGTGAGTGTCCCAAATTTTATATGTGGGATCCTCATAAGCCTGATCACAGTAATGACTCAACAACCTCAAGTTATAGTGCACATAAACCAAGCTTTCTGCTCGGTTTTCATTGAGTCTGTTTCTTTTCACATTATGTATGTAGCTGTAGGTGCTCCAACACCTCTTTGCAGAAGAAGTATTTACAACCTGTGAAATACTTTTTTTGCCAATGTTGGCAAAAGTCCCTGGCCGCCATATGTTTCCCACCATGTGAGAGAATCAAATCTATCTCTGTCTTCCATTGCATGGAAGTTAACAAACAAACCAGTGCCACTGAAGTATTTGCCTATTTCAAGGCGCACAACTGCACATTCCTCCCTGTCAGGTATCAACTTTTCTAATGCTTGCAAATATCCACTAGGTACCTCTGCATCTAAATGGGTTTTGGTCCTAATTCCACCCCTTGGTGCAGGTTGGCCCAACCAAGATGTAGAGTAGTATTTTGGCGTAAGGATATACGCCAAGCAATGTAGTGGAAGATTATGTCTATTCCACCATTCACACACACAATCGTGAATCAGTTTGTACAAGTCAGGATCTCTGTTATGAACAATATCTTTTATTTGCCCCAACATGGTATCCATCTGCTCATACACCTCGCCAATCATTGGGTTGTCTGTATCTGCAAACCAAGTCATGTGATAAATGGGCTTGGTGAAATCCAATACTTGCCTCACACTTGTCCAAAACTGACCATCAAGAGCGGCCTCCTCCACTAGTTCAAAACCTCGCTTGTCAGCTGCATTTGTAGCCCTTTCCTTTAATCCCTGCCAATGTGGACTTGATACCATGCCAGCCAATGACTCTCTTACCTTCAAAAGGCGCTTGAAGGAGAGGTAATAGCTACCAAATCTGGTCTTCGCAATCTTTAACAACTCCAATCTCGAGTGACTGCAGAAAAGGCCATGGGTATTGGTATGATTTGTAATAAATTTTATCATTTGTTTGCCTTTCTTGTACAAATCACCAATCCATTTGTATTGTGCATTTTTGTTCTTGACAACATCATGCATCAGAAGGTTCAATGTGTGAACCAAACATCCAGACCAAAATATGTTGGGGTATTTATCCTCAATAATTGCTCTCGCCGCCTTACAATTAGGAGCATTATCAGTGATGACTTGGATGACATTGTATGGCCCAATATGGTCAATTGTTTCAAGTAATGCTTCTGCAATGTTGATGGCGGTCCTGAACTTGTCTGAGTAATCATGTGCAGTTAGAAAGATGGCACCACTAACAGACATAGCAAGAACACTTATCAATGGCTTGCCTTTTACATTTGTCCATCCATCAGATACAATGGACACCCCATGGTCAGTCCAAGAACTTGTCATTCTATTCAAAGAATGTGATATTTTTGCTTTTTCATGATCAAGTCCAACGGTTCTTGCCTTGTCATACCCAGGCTCTTGTATCCTTTAGGGGCATCATTTATGGCAGAAACCATTTCGTGCCAATAAGGTGAGCGAAGAACATTGAATGGTATCCCACATGCATAGAGAAACCTGTAAACCTTTGAATCCACATCATTCCTACACCCCTCATCAAGGAAATCTGTTATGGTTCTACGCCTTAAAGATGATGACCCTGAGCCTCCATATCCACTGCCTTGGGAGGATGCTGAAGGAGTTCTTTATGCTTGTGATTGTGAGCTTGGTTCAAAGAAACCCCTTGATTTTTTTGATTTGTATTGGGCTTCCTCCTCTTCCCTTATGTATTTGGCTCTATCCACTGCTGACACCGTTGGACAAGTTTTGATTCCTATTTGTTTGTCTCCATCCCATGGCCTTTTCCTGCAGAGGTGTTTTCTGGCACGGGTGTATGAACCTATGTAATCATTGTTGCAATGGGGGCAACGAAATTTAATGGTTCCACCCCCTCTCCCTGCTTCAGGCCTGTTAACATATTTCCACAATGGGGTTTGGTCTTGTTTAGTTTTTTGAGAGTCATGTTCACCCTCCTCCAGCTCCTTCTCACCGGGGTTTTCATCAAATCCACTTTCTTCAGCTTCTTCATCCCCCTCTTCATTTTGGCCTCTCCGTTTCCTACTCTCCAACACCATAATAACCATGAAAGGGACCAAGAAGAGGAAAATGCCAAGAAATATAGCCAGGTCCATGATGTTTGATATTTGTAGGCTTTTGAATCTGCAAATTAATTTAATTTAATTTAGATTCATGATTTTTTTACTAAATATAGTTAATAAACTAAATAAACTAAATTAAACTAACTAAATTACTACGTAACTAAATTAAACTAACTAAATTACGAAGTTACTTACTTCTTTGCAGTCTTGCTCCTTGCTCCTCGGCGCTTGCTCTTCGCTCCTTTGCTCTTGCTCTCATTCAAGTGATAATGAAATTTTTTTAGCCCCATTGTTTATAAAACATAATTTTTATTTTATATTTTTATTTTTTTTTTCAAATTTTGATTTTTATGGCCTTTCGGAATTTTTTAATTATATATTATATTAATTATAATAATTATATATATATTATATATATTTTAATTCTGCCCGGAATTGGGCCCCGTGTCAGGAGCGAAATCGCTCCCGGGAGCGAAAGATTTTAAAGTCTGGGAGTGAATTGGGGCGATTGCCCTCGAGCCTGTATTTTCGCTCGGGAGCGACGCTCCCGATATCGCTTCTGATTTTGGCAGGGAGCGGATTTTTTTTTATCAAGAGCGTGCTCCCGACCCGCTCCCGTTCGGAGCGCGGATTGGGAGCGGGAGCGAGGGGGGGGCGCTCCCCCGTAACATAGGTCTTGCACTTGTTGGAAGCCTCACATCACATTTTTTGAAGTCATTTTCCTTAGCTGCTAGCCTAAGGGGCTCATCTTGTCCTGGCCGTGGGGTTTGGTGACCTTCTTCCTTGTTTTCAAGCTAATCATTTGTGGTTGCAGGTATTCAAAGGCCAAATCATTGCCTAGTCACTTCATTTGGTGCCTCAAGCTTGTCTCAACTTGGCAAACTTGGTAGTGGAGCAAGGCCTTTAGGCCTTGAGGGTTTGATTTCTCTAGCCCTCTCTCTTTCCTTGATTGCCATAAGTAATCAGATATGAAGCCTAATCTAAACAGTGGCATAATCAAGTGTTAATCACTCTAAAGAAGCCTAAAGACACTCCTAAATAAGCCTAATAACTCTAAGAAATAACACACATCAACTAAGGGATTAAATAACTTGTTTTTGCATGCTTCTCATTAAAGTTTTGGGACTGATTTCATGGTGAAAGCAATCTGATCTGATTGGTTTAGGTCTTTTGCATTTTCAAAGTGATAGTATTGTGAGGAATCATTGGTGAAATAAATGCATGAGTCTTGCATCTTGAAGATTGCTAGTTATTTTATTAACTTGTCTCTTGTATTCTTGCATTATCATTGCTAAGATAGATAATTGCCTCTTTGCATTTTGCATCATTGCATCGGGTTTCTCTTGCATGAGCATCTCATTAGTAGTTGAATGCATTTTTTTAGTCTTCTCTTGTATTGCATATCACTGTTAGCAATCTCATCTTTCCTTGTGCTCATTGGTTTTGGTTACATTTGTGCTTAAGAGATAAATTGCAAATCTTCTCCTATGCTTAATTGGTTCATGGTCTAAGTGATAAGAAAATATTGGTCTCATTTTGTTATAAGTTGCTCTTATTCCTAATTGCATAAGAGAAATTAAATGAGAACCAATTGACTCTAATAAGCATCTCGGATAATTGATATTGCTAATCTTGTTTCATTGGCATAATTTCTAAATCATTCTCTAAGTGCTCTATTAATTGCTCTTGTCATCTTGTGTTGAATATTATTGTGACCATCTTGTTTTTCAAGTAATTTAATCTTGATTGGAGCATCTAATATATTTAATAATCTCATTGATGCAATAACTCATATCTTGCACTTTCATTCTAGGACTAGAAGTGCATTCCTAAAATCTACATCCAAGCATAAGTTTGGTTGAAAGAAAGATAGGACCACCTTCTTTACACAATTTGAGGAGTCTAGACCCTCATTTGCAGTTAACATAGGTGACCTTGCAGTTCTCTTGCGGGCAATCCCTTGTAGGAACAGAGGCACCTAGGTGGTTAGAACCCCATGAGAGGTATTGTTAATGAGGCCTTAACCTCCTTTCTTTGGGCTTCTCTCTAGGACTTGCGTTCGAGACTGGCTTCAAAAGAATTGAGAGGAAGGATTCATCTAAATAGGGCATCTAATTTAAAATCAACCAAGATCTTGCATCACTCATTAGATCTAGGTCCCGCACTTCATCTATGAATTATGATAGAGTTTGCATCCCGCAACAATTGTTCATCTGATGACTTGGAATATTAATTCATCTTGTGCAAGTAACTAATCTTAAAAGCATTGGTCTTGTTGTTGTCACCTATCACACGCACCTATGTTAGTGAGAAAAGCCCCTAACCCCATAAGGTGTGGTTGGTGACAAGAACTAAGAGAAGGGGTTGTCACCTATTCCCAACTCTCTTCGTTTAAGCTATCTCCTAGGTTAGCTAAGGGGGGTGGTCCCTAATGAAAAGTTATATGATATGAGTCTTTAGGAGAAAGGTTTATTTGGATTACTTGTCAAAAAATAACTTGTTTTCAAGAATTAAGCAAGCATATGAATAAATGAGCAAATTTCAATGATATATTCAAAGTATAGACCAGTGCCTTCAAGTAAATAACAATAGCTTTCTCAAAAATGGAATCAAGATACAATGATAGACAATCCTGCAAAATCAAATGTTAGACCAAGATAAGCATATAAACATCAGTTGCAACTATAAATGAGATAGTACTTGAAAGTAAATGCCCAAATGACAAGATAATGACATCAACTACTCATGAGCTTAAATGATCATCAAAACAACAGATATATGAAATAACTTTGAAATAGAGTTGCACCAATTAAAGATATTCCAAGTACAAGAAAGCTAAATGTTGCAAAAGTAAAAGAATTCACAATACTTGCATAATAAATGCCTCTTGAAATAAAAGTGATATTTGCAAACAAGACTCAAGTAAATCCAAGATAGCATAAATGGGAGATTTACATTTGCAAGTAAATAAAGTTGTGATGTAGATGTGCTCTTGGTTTATTTTATTAGTTGTATTCTAAAGCAAAGTTTCAATTGAACTCCTATCCCCAGACCTCACCCTCGCTCGGAAATCCGGATCTCACAGTGAAGAGTCAATAGGGGTGGAGGATCCCTAGAGTCTATACAACCAACTTAAGTTGGAGGTTGATTTTAGTGATGCTTGAAAATGGGCCTAAGTAAGATGCATGTAAAATTTCCCAAGGTAGATTGCAATGCTTGAAAGTGAATTGAAATAAGATTGATGGCCACAATAGCTTTGCAAAAGGAAATTTAACTTGAGAAAATAAAAGATAATTAGCTTGATATAAAAGTAAATAGTTGCTTTGGAAAATAAACTTGTCCAATACACAATGCTTCAATATTCAAGATATAAAAATGTAGCATAACAATGAGGCATAAGTGATTATTAGATAAGTGCCAAGCTAAATGTGTCAAAGTTTGCTAGAAGTAAGAGAGTTGCTTGCATAAGTGTAAATTGCTTTGAAATAGAATGTGAACTTGTAGCTTCATAGCAACAAAGATAAATGGTGCAAGCTTGTAGAAAACTTTAAGAAAGGAAATGCGATTTGTGTTATTTTCCAATTAGAGCATGCATGTTATGTGAAAATGCAAGAAATGAAAATATCAACAATCAATCCACCCACAAGCTCCTCTCTTTAAATGGAGAGATAGGATGCCATGGGTAAAACCCACGCTCCCACAACAAAAAAAGAGATTTTTTATTATTATGGTGTTACAATGATGTTAGAGCCTCTTAGAGGGCTACCCAAGGAATAATGGGAAATATACAATATGAGATCTTGCAATAGCACATAATTCCCTTCAAGCTATGGGAGCCTCAAGAGGGATGAAATGATTCTACAAGTTGAAAGAATAAGCTCCCAAAAAGGTGCATGGCCTAGCCTCCTTGATAAGTCCTCCTAATGCATACGACCTCCTTGGAAATGAGCTCGAATGCTTGAGGGAAACTACAAGAAAGATTGTTAGGGCTGCAAAACTAAGACATGGTTAGTGTGAAAAAAAGAGAGCATGCAAATAAGTGAGTATACTACAAAATAATGTATAAAACTAAATCAAGTGATGGGAAATGACCCCATCATTTGTCTAGCTTGTGAAAAACTCTTAATTAGCTAGATAAGGAAATGAAAGTGCAAGATCAAAAGATATATTTTTTTGAGATTTTGACTTATGCACAAACTATGTCAAAGGAGAACCCTGAAAAACAAGCACTTCGAAAGATTGGACTATGAGATTCAAATAACAAAGAGAGCTCATTGAAAACTATGCCAAGAGTGGGTTGGTCTCTTGAAGACTTCCCCTCACACTTGCGAATTGATCCAAAAGATGGTCCTCTACAAAACTTCGAACACACATTAGCTCATATGGATTAAATCAATAAAGAATGGGAAGATAACTCTAGAAATTTATATGAAAATAACTAGAGATTATTTACACCTAGAGCATATTCATAAACCAATTGCAAATGTAAGATAACTTTACATCTACAATTCTATAAAAGCATATGAGAAAATAAACACAATTTAAAGCACAAGCAGAGAAGATTATACCATGAATGAACCAAGCACATGCTCCAATGGAATAACAATCATGAATGAACCCCAAAGTCTTTTTATTCAAATGAAGAACAAGTGTACATAGAAGCAAAGCTTCCCCAAACACAATAGCTCGTAGCAAAAGATTCCATAGAGAGAGTCCATGGCCCTATTATATAGAAGTTTGGGAGCCAATCTCAAGGCAAATGGTGATAATCCCAAGACAAATGATGACCATCCCAATTCTCCTTCATGCAAATTCGAATTTCCTAAGTGACATCAAGAATCCCTCAAGCAAATTCGAATTCCATGATGAAATGACAAGTGTATATGGGTGAGAACTAATATGGGGACAATTTCCCATAAAAATCTTTGCCAAACATTCTCCCAAATCCTCCCAAATGTGCATTAACTCCACAAATTCGAATTTCCCAGTGAAAATTTGTTGCATTTATGTCAAGAAATTCGATTTCCTTGAGTGGGCCATGTATTCATGATGCAAGGTGCCAAATCACTCTCCAACTTGTCCTTTGACTCATTTTTTTGACTTGAGATAATTTCCAAGTCACTTCCATGTCATTTTATTACATGGAGCAATTTATTTCTGGTTTAATTTATTGTTAGATTTCCCACTAAACTTAGGAAAAGTGGGTTCTGAGGGTCTAGAACATATTTTAACCCCTCAATGTGTGTCATGGTAGAAAGTTAACGATGAGAGGTGTAATTTTTATTACTCATACCCCATACAACTTCTCTAGACATCACTTATTACATTTCATATACAAATTTTATTCCAATTTCTGCCATGCGAAAAATTTTAAAAATTAAAAAATGATCCCCTAGACCTAATCAAATTCCACGATTTTTTTGTATGATCTAGTATGGTAATATACAATGACTCTAGACACTATGACTCACCAAAGGCTTGGCCATCAAGCCGTATTCCGACTCTGGGGGTATGCTTGGAGGAATAAAGTCAATTAATTTTTAAATTCTTGAAAGAAAATGATAAATAACCAAGTGAAAAAAAACCTCCCATTGTAGACTCACTTGATAACAAGGTTCCAAGTTACCTAGGCTTGTTTCAAGACTCAAACTCATCATACAAGCATTACTTTACATCATCCCCGTAGGGCTTGTAGAATCTGAGGACTGAAGAAGAAAATGAGAAGAATAAGCTAGAGTTTAAAAACTCTGATGATAATAAGAACTCTGATGGTACATTGAAGCCTCTAACACATCCTCGGGCATGGAGTCTAAATTTTTTTTTCAGGTGCAACTTTAGTGGTCAACAAGTCTTTAATTCATAATCTTAAGGAATCTAATTAAAGTGGCTTAATAATCATACTTGCCACCTAATTTCAAACCAAGTTACTAGGCCATTCAGTTGTGTCTACTTGACTTGTTGGTTCCCAACAAGTTGTTCATCATCTCAGCCATAGGGACTAACCCCCCCTTAGCCTGCATTTAGGAGACAACGTAAATGGAGAGGACAGGGATCAAAGTGACAAACCCTGCCCTAAGCGTTGTCGCATTCCTGTGTACAATTTGAGCGACAACAGACCCATTCCCATATCTTGGTCAACAACCTGGAACCAAAAGTCTAGGACCTCCTGCTAGTCAATCCAAACCTATTAACCTTCCCCCTTTTCAAGAGGTTTGATTTCTTAAGAGGCCTAATCCTAAGATGACCATACCTAAGAAGCAATGGGTGCAAAAGCCTAAGAAGGAATTCAAGATTGGGGAAATGGTTTTAGTTGACAAACATCCCATCCCTGTTAAATTTTTTGGAAAGGTTGGTGTGGGTTACTTTTATGTAGCTAGACTTGATGGTGAGCTTTGGCCTGATCCAGTTAAAGCTAACCGTATCACCCCTTTCTTGGACATGTGATCTCACATATTATGCATGGTAGTGTAGGTGCATTGCATATTCTTTTTTGCATACTTGATATCATAATATCACGTTCTCATGTAGATTAGACTTGCATTTCATTTAAATTTACTTTTCTGTATGGATTATTCCTTTTATCAAAAATATGGGTGATATCTTATGCTCAGTGCACATGCTCCCAAATAGTTAGATTGTAATTTGTAGGTTACAAGTCTGTGGTCCTAGGAGATTGTTGGAGTTCTCATGAACTCTCCGTTCAAGTACATGGATCATGTGCTCTACATTGATCTCATGTCCCAGTTAGAGCCAGATGTTACCCACCAAAAGTTGGTGACCCCTAGGAGAAGCTTTTCTCCTATTCATCTCTTCCAACCGACAACCAGTAGCCCCTGAGAGCCACTTTGTAGCCAATGTGACGTGCCATTCATATTTTCGCCACCTGCTAGTTGCATGTCTCCTCACCCATTTGTCAAGAGAACATGTTGGAAGGTGGGATTCTGATCAAAAGGTACTTTATTCATTTTGCAATCGGGTGCTTATGCTTGTTTGTATTTGGGCATTTTAGCATGGATTATGGGGTAACTTGGAAGTGTGAAAATTTCACTATTGAAATCTTGTTGCAACGAATGGAAATTATTTGACAAATACCAAATAATTCACACTGTAACCTTCACAAATAAAACTAAGGAAAAATAATAGCATTGGAAACTGAGAAATGCTAGCACACACAAAATTAACACAATTATTTTTGGATAGATGTCCCTAGAAAAACTGAACTTGGGAAAACCAGTACAACAACTGAGGGTTTTCATTATTATGCAGTAGTGAGAAACTCTGAGTACAATTTGGATGCTGAAAACTGGCAATCCCGCAGAGAAAATATTGTCAAAAATATCTTGAGAAAAATTACCAACGTTGCATGAAGTGGGGATGTTTTTTGGAAACGGGGATGTGGAAGTGTCATTTCCCAAAAATCTAGGAAGTGAAGTGTCTCGAAAGAAATTACTATATATATATTATATTTTTTTTGCATTTATATTAAGCAAACATCCCAAATACCAAATTAGTTGTAGAAGACATGAAAACATGCATATTTTTACATAAATCAAGATAGATATGGCATCCATAGTTCCATTGTACATCAATGATTAATTATTTGAGCATCAACCATCTAGATTCTAGCAATTACAAACATACATCAAATTTTTTAGCATATCATAAAATATAAAACATTTAGAAGATAAAATCATCAAACATTCAAGTAACTTATCTAGCAAGTGAGTAACTGTCAACATGAGTCATGTCCAAAATTCAAATAATAATGTTTACAAAATAGGCCACTTGGCCACCACCAAGACTCAAGTACACATTGAACTAGGAAAAGTAAGACAAAAGAGTTCAAATTCACAACAAGACTACAAGTCTAATCTATGACAAAAGTAGTAAAATGGGAATATATCTACTAATTTCTCCTCCTTCCACCACGAACAGGATGTGAGACTCCACGTGGTGGCAATAAAGAAGATGGTGGCTCTGGAAGTTGTGGCAGTGGAACTAATGAAGATGAAGCCTCTGCTGTTGGTGTTGAAACATGGAACCTGTGAACCAAGGGACCAGATGGGGGTGTCATCTCAACTCGATCATCATCATCCTTGATAAGTGCACCCTCCAATTTCTCTAATCACAACATTCCATCCTCCAAATTGGGTTCCTCTAGATTTTTCTCTGAAACCTTAAGGTCTTTATTAGTTTTTGCATCATCATAGTAATGGGACAACAATCGCAAGTTGTAGTGAACATAAACCAAGCTCTCTTCCCGGTCTAAACTTATCTTGTTCCTTTTAACACTGTGGATGAAATAATAAGAGCTCCAACACCTTTTTGCAGAAGAAGTGTTTACTTCCTATGATAGTACCTGTAATGCCAAAGTTTGTAGAAGTGGAGTAGCACCTCCATGCATGTTCCACCACTCAAGAGAAGAAAAATTCTCTCGATCTTTAATTGCATGCATGCTCCCAAATGGACCAGTGCTAAGCGTATAGTTGCTCAAATGTTTCCGTACCATGGCAACCTCCTTCTCATCATGGACTAATTTATTCAATGCTTTCATATAACTAGATAGAACCTCTTGATCTAGGTGTGGTTTTTTCGTGCCCCCCCATGTGTCAGTGTCTAAAGTCATGATGGATGATAGTATTTAGGTGTCAGAACATATGCTAAGGCATGCAATGGAACGTTTAGCATATCCCATCGTTTTTCCACCTCTGCACGAATATAATTGTACAAGGTGATATCTCTAGCCTTAACAATGTCTTTAATCTGCCCCAACATGCTATCTATTTGCTCATACACCTCCCCAATTATTGGTTGATTTGAATCTGCAAACTTGATCATGTAATAAATTGGTTTGGTGAATTGCAAAACATATTTAATCTGCAACGAAAAGTAATTGTCAAGAATAGTGTCCTTGGCTACATTAGCACCATTTCTATCAATGTTAATTTCCTCCCATGATTCAGAGGTCACCGTATTAGTTAAAGCTTGTCTTACTTTCACTAGCTGCCTAAAGGTGAGGTAATAACTTGCAAATCTTGTTTTTGCAAGTTTAAGCAGCTGCAACTTGGAGTAAGTGTCATAAAAGTAGTTTACGCTTGTATGCCCTGTGATAAATTTAATGAGTTGCTTCCCTCTCTTGTAAAGCTCATTAATTTATACACATTCTTTATGCTTCACAATATCATGCATCAAAAGGTTCGATGGTGCACCAAGCACCCCGACCAAAAGATGTGTGGATGAGTACGCTCAATAATTTTTCCCGCTGCCTTACAATTTGCTGCATTATCAGGGATCACTTGAACCACATTATTAGGACCAACATATTTGATTGATTGAAATAGGAGATATGCAATGTTTTTGGAAGTTGCACTAATGGAGGAGTTGTCATGACATGTAATAAATACTACACCACTAGAAGAAACACCAAGAACATTTATCAAATATTGGTTTCTAACATTTGTCCACCCATCTGATACAATGGATACCCCACAATCCACCCACTCATTTGTAAAACGTGTCAAAGCTCTTTGAACCTTTGCTTTTTCTTTTTCTAATAACACTATTCTAGCTTTCTCATAGTTGGGGCATTTGTATCCTTTTGGGGTTTCACTGATGGCCTTAACCATTTCATGCTAATAGGGAGAGCGAAGCACATTGAATGGTACACCGAAAGCACAAAAACACTGGACTATCTTTCTATCCAGAACATGCCTCTCAGCAACATTCAGGAAATCCCTATTGTTCTTCTACTTTCAGAGGTTGTAGAAGTACCACGAGGAGATGAGCTACTAAATCTAGAGGTTGTACTTGATTCATAATGAGTTTTTTGTTTTTTGTTTTTTTTTGTGCAACCCCCTCTATTTGGATGTATTTTTTTCTTTGTTCAATTGAAATCTTTGGGCAAATTGCTATTCCCATGGCACCCTTTTTGTCATCATTGTCCAACACCCCACAAAGATGCCTCCTCACATAGGTATATGAACCACTATATGGTTTTCCTCCATGATAACCATGAGGGCACAAAAACTTGTAGCTTCCACCATCTTTTCCCTCTTTAAGTTTGGTCACATAATTCTACAAGGATGTCAATGCAACTTTCCCCTCAGGCATTTCAGTGTTCTCTTCATCCCCTTCCTCTTCAAACCCTTCCTCCTCATTAGAAATTAGGTCATTCATATGGGGACTACTATCCTCTTGTTCCTCTTCTATTCCTACTCCCTCTTGCCATTATGAAAACCAAAAGTGGAATGATACATAGAAGCCAAAAGGACACCATTTTGGAATATGAATATAGATGGACAACCTGCAATGAAATGAGCAAGAAGAAAGAATACAAAAGAGTAGGAGAGGAAGGAGAAAAAATACAAACAACAATGACAAAAAAATGAGGGAGTTTGGGGTTTGCACTTACCTCTTTAGCTCTTGTAGATGGAAGTCCTCCTTTACTCCAAGCTCCTCCTCCTTCACTGCTCCTAGCTCCTCCTCCTTCACTCCTCCAAGCTCTCCTCAAGCCTCTCTTCTTCTCTCTTTCTCCTCTCTTCTCCAAGCTCTCCAAAAATACAAGAGTGAAGAAATGAGAGGGGGAAATGAGTTTTATCCCCATCTATCATTTTTCTAAATTAACCTGTTGTCGCACAAAATGTCTAGGCACCGCGACAACGACTCAGATTGTGGGCTGTCACTCTGATCCCCAATCACTTTGTTTGAGTTGTCTCTCAATAGCAGACTAAGGGTGGTAAACCCTATGAAAATGGGAAAATGAAAGATTAATTGGGAACCAACTACCCTGGGAGACACAACTAAGTAACCAATACTTGTTTTAGATTGCGCAAGATTTTAAGGATTCAAAATGATTTGAAGAAAGTGATACTAGTGCCTTGTGGAGTCAACTATCTTGCGAAGAAAATAAGATTCAAGTAAAGGATAGGAAACTCCTGCTGAAAAGACTTGACTGTCTCATATGCAAATGCAAAATTAAAACTATGTGAAATGCAAGGACTTGGTTAATTTTAATTAAATGAGAGCCTAAAATTATTTCTGAAATATGTCTTAAATGTTACTTAACTTGAGGCTTAGAAAGGTGGTGATCTAAATGTGAAAGCAGGTACTTATACCAACACTGCAAAATGTAAAATTTGCACAAATAATTACTGAAATGGACAGTAAACTGTAATATAAAATGCTAGAATAAAACACTTTTAAATTAAAAAATTCATTTGTATGAAATACCCAACCAAGATCCTTAGATGCATAAGTAAAACTAGATTAGTCCTACTTGCATAAGCATGTAAAAAAACAAATGAACTTCAGAAATTATGCTAAATGTTTTAAACTTAGATCACATTAATGGAATATCAATCTAATAAATTGCTCTTACATCAAATGTTAAAACCAACAATATATTCTAAAACAACGGTCTTGTAACTATGCAATTTTAAGAAATTTCTATGTATAACAACAGAAAATTTTAAATGACAAACTGATAACTATGATAACTACAATTCAGAAAATTTCTAAGTTTAGTTCTTTTTTATCTATTGATGTATTTGATTTAAAAACTCGGAAAATTACTGAAAAAACAGTGAAATAATATTCAGAAAATAACATGCAAAAATTTCTGAAAGTAATTATATTTCTGAAATGTAATGCAGTGAAAGATGAAAACTAATTTGTTGCTAAATTTTAGATAACTAAAATTTTATGCCAGTATTAATCTTGCTTCCAATTAGATCAATGAAAAAAGTAAGGGTTTAGAGGATGTGCACCAGTCTATCCCTTAGGGGCATGCAGACACCTGAAGATATGTTGCCTGAATCACTGAAAATCCTCAACTTAGAATTTTTTTTGTGAAAAACTTTGTTAAAATTTTTTTGGGAAATTTTTAGGAAAAATTAGTGAGAATTTTGGTGAAAGAGGGGAAACCATGAGGCTGAAAGGGAGGCCGAGAAAGAGGCTGGAGATTGCCAGCACAGAGCCTCAAGGCCCTAAATTTTTTTTTCCCACGATCTTCTTGAAATTTATCTTCAATCTGCAAACGAAATGGAGACGCCCTTCGGGGCTTAGATCTCTCTCCGGAATCTACAAAAATCACCTGCAATTTTTAGATCTGTTCCTGTACAAATAAAAGATAGAAAAAACCCCAAAGCCATGTATATACAAAAATATGAAATACCCAAAACCCCAATGAATTAAAAAATTTGATATTTACAAATCTACAATAATATTCTATAGATCTAATAGATCTGCAGATCAAAACCCTCTATAGCTAGATTTAAACAAATTTTTGCACAATATTTGGAAATAAATTTGAAATTTTAAAGAGGCACAAGCCCAAGAAAAACCCTACAAGTAAAATATTCTATAAAATGACTTCAGAAATTAAAAAGATGGTGGGTTCTTTTAGATTCTATAAATTGAGAGTCAGTTGGTCCAGTTGAGGACTTCCCTAAACGCCCAAATTCTGAATGATAACTTCTGCACACTTAAATCTGCTTGTTAGATTAATAGAGATTTAAAAAATGATCATAAAATTATCAAGAAATAGAGATACCTACTACTTTTATCAAATTAAAATGATATTCTCAAAAACCTAGAAATTTGTACAAGATACATGTACACAGATCAATCCTCAAACGCTATTAACCAACAAATGCAAATAAAAGCAGCAAAGTATTAAGAACAATATTACCACATAAATCTAAAAGAAGAACACTACGATCTGAAACCCCAAAGTCTTTGCATTTTATTAACCAGAAAAAAGTTACAAGAGCTTTCTTAGAGCAAGTACAAGATTCAAAAATCGGGTGCAAATAATGGAGAGAGGCCTCTCATTTATAGGAAAATTCTCCAACGGTTAATTTGCTTGATCCCCGTCAAAGCAATTTCAACCGTGATGAAGATCAAATGATCTTTTAATCATCACCGTTGAAATAAAGTTACTTTTTGAGGAAATTCGAATTTCACTTTTAATTTCCTTTTAATTAACTCAAAAATGACTATTTTGAGTTAATTGCCGCAAAAAGTTGACTTTGACTTAAATACTATGGCTCAAGGGTTCAAAATATCTTGAAATTTTCAATATTCCCTTGGTCAGGGACCTCCAAAAATTGAAAACTTTAAAACCAACGAATTTTAAATTTTGGAGAATTTATTTTTTCATAGGACCTAAATTAATTAAATTTTTGGCTTTAGAATTTTAATTTATTTTAGCTAGAAATTTTAATTAGTTGATTCATGAGGGGATTATTAATTTTTCCAACCCTTTAATATTTAGCTATGGTGTCTAACTGTGAGGGACCATGCACTAAATATTTTTTATATGAAATATTACATTTTTAATCCATGAAGGGGGAACACCCGTTTGTTATAAACCCTCAATAATTACCCAATTATGTGACACAAAATATGATCTAGTAGACTAAGTGACTTGTAATAAAATAATCTAACCAAATAGTTAGAATTATTCCCAAATCACTTTTACAGAGACTCGATAAATAACACTAGGACTCATTTAAAATCCTGACGACAAATTCCACCCTAGCTTTGGGGTGAGGCTGGAGGGAAAAACTTTACCGATCATCTGTGTTTAGAAACACACATGAATCGATGAGACTAAAAACCTCCTAGGATAGAAATCATCATAAAAAAATAAATTTACCTAGGTTGTTACATACATTTGTCTTGCTAGGATCATTTACATTACAAAATGCAGAATGGGTTTACAAAACTCCAGTGTACATATAGCTGATAATGATGAATTTGTGAATCATTTGAGTGCTCAGACACGATGAAAATCCATGCGCGAAAAGATGTATAGCTATGGGGTAGTTGACATGGAATGGTCAACAGAAGCTAAACCAACCCCCAACTCAAGTTAGACACAAAAAAATGACACGATGAAAATCCATGCGCGAAAAGATGTATAGCTATGGGGTGGTTGACATGGAGTGGTCAACACAACCTAAACCCACCCCCAACTCAAGTTAGACGCAAAAAAATTGTTTTTTTTTTTTTTTTCTTGGGTCAGCCGTGTGGAACTGCTTGTCGAGCATTGGATCTGCTCGGGATCTATACGGATATGCCACGGATACGACATTGGATCGGGCTAACACGGTTTCGAAATTCCGAGGACCGTGATTTCCGACCTGATCCATAGATCCCCCACGAATCCGTACAAGACGTGAATCCCGGTTTAGATCCGGGGGGGCTGGGGGAGGCGTTTTGTGTAACATTGGAAATTACCCTCACTCTGAGCGATCCCAACACTTGACTGCCACTGAAAACTAGCCGTTCAACTGGCCCTGCGCAAGGTCCACGTCAACCAGAAGCTGCTTGCCACATGTGTTGCCTGAACTGACTGCTAATCAAGCCATCCTTCTTGTTGCTGACTGGGAAAATGCTTCTCCGACACTTTGGGATTCCTTCTCGGCCTCTGGAATTGAAATGTCTTTCCCTAAAAAAAAATTGAACTGCCCTTTGAGGGTCTGCGTTGCCTTTGCGCAACATCCTGAAGAAATTTTGGCCTTTCTCTACGATACACTTCACTGGATCTGGTAAATTTCCTCCGACCTCACTGTCTTTGCCCCTCACTACCTCTACTTCCTTCTGAAGCTCGAACTCTTCTGGCAACTGCCGGTTCTTTGGAAAAATCGAACCTCACAATTGTGTTCTCCATCTACCCATCAACTTCTTCTTATAATCCTCTGTTCGACCTCCAACGACTAAGATTAAAACTTAATCAAGGGCCCATATTGATTCCCAGTCGATCCATGTGAGTTCCTAGATGATTCATACCTCATCTCAATTAATTATGATTAATTAACTGGTTTTCCTAATTTTAGACTTAGGAAACATTAAAAAATGGGTTAATTATCTAACTGAGACACTTCTAGGTGGAATTTTCAAAAACAATTTTTGTGTTATGGAGAACTCTTGTTTTTAAGCCTCTACACAAAGTTTTGAGACTAGAACACCTTTGATGCTATAGAAACTAACACTCCCTCTTAGAGAGGAAGGTGTTCTCTCTAGTGTTGCACACTCTGCCACAACACCCTATCTTTGTACCACCCTTTGTCACGCTACTGATGTCTGGCCACTGCGACTACTGCCACTGCCCACCAAACACTGCGCAAATCTAATGCTGCATCTGTGCTGCTGCTGACACTGCTTACTGCTACCAACTTTTCATTTGTACTGCAACTCCCTCTCATCTGTTGTTGCTACAACTGCAACAAATGCAACTAAGAAGCATCTAAAATACTGAATTATACGTGTCTGCTGCATATGTCTCTTGAGTCTTGACTGCTACTAGCCTCTGCACTGTCCACTGAGAATCTACTCTGCTGCTAACTCTTCACTGAGCCACCTGCTCTGCTGTCAACACTGCATTGCTCTCCTCAACACCTGACTGCTACTAGTTTGTGTCTGTCACTTTGGATCTCACTGCATCACTAACATTGATCTATCTTGCTACTAAATATTGTGGGCCCCTGTAGCAAGGTAATGATCCATGGGAGGACACACCAATGGACCCTGCCCAGTCCCTGCAATCTCTGGGACTACAACTCCAAGTCGCCCCATCTCGCTCCTGGAGGTATGGTTGCCATCATAGCGAAGTCTTCCTCCAACATGGAGGACAACTTGTCTATCTCGACTGACGCTGCTGCTATCTCGACTGACGCTGCTGCTTGGGCTTGCTTCTCCTGCTTGTCCTTCTTCCTGAGAGGACACTGCGTACTGTAGTGATTGAGCTCACCACATCTGAAGTACTTGACCTTTGACATATCCTTCTTCTTCTTCTTCTGCCCCCCCTATCCCTGGCTGGGACCCTTGGATGCAAGGGCCACATTCTCCTCTTCCTTCTTACCCTTCACGACCTTGTTGCTGCTTCTGCTGATTGTACTCTTGACTAGAGCCCGCCTCAACTCCTCTTTCTGTAGATCGGACCGCATCATGTCCCATCCAGGCAAAGTATCACTGCGCAAAATACTTTGGACAAACACTTTCCAGTCCTTCGAGACACTATTCAGTGCCAATCGTACAAGCTCTCTGGGTTGGGTTGCCTCCCCAACGGCTGTAAACTGATCTTTGACCTCTTGAATCCTGGTGAGGAAGGGATCTATGCTTTCACCCTTCTGCATCTTGACGCTTCTCAGCTTCTCCTGGAGAAACATCTTCCATTGCTCAGAATAACTCTGATATAGCTGGGAAAGACCATCCCACATCTCCTTTGTAGTATTCTTACCAGATATATGTGAGATGATATGATCTCAGACTCCATCCAAGATCATCCACTTTGCCTTCGCCGTTTCCTTCTTGTACTCGTTGAGCTGATCAACATCCTAGGGAACTGCTACCACATTCTCTATGAATTTCTTCAAGCCATGCTCATCTAATAGGAAGGACATTCTGGCCTTCTAGATGACATAGTTGGAGGCTCCCTTCAACCTATCCTGATCCCTAAGTCCAACTGTGGTCATCTCCAAATCTGGTTGAAAATCTCCCTTTTCCTTTTCTTGGCTGCTGAATCTGCTATTCACACCCTTTGCTGGAGTGAGAAGATCTGTTCACAGCTATTGCCAATTTACAACTGGAAAATTAGGTTTCTAAAACTTGAAACCCCCTGAGAGACATTTTTCCTCTGTGTGTGCTCTCTCTTTCCACTCGACGCTAATTTTGCTGCTGCAAAACCCTTCTGCGTCCAAGCCACGAATTTGTTCAGCGAAAGTCTAATCTTTTTCACTGGAACTTCTTTCCGACTTTTCTACTGCCTGTTGTACCTACTCCTAGGAACTGCGAATTTTTTCTCCCACCTACACTAGAAAAATCGAATCCTCTGCCCAACAATTCGAACTGCTAAGCCAGCCTCTGCTCAAATCCTAGAAATTTGTCTTGTTGCTCCCTTTGAACAACGAATTTTTGCCTCCACTTCTGAGCTTCCTCCCCTGATCAATCACGCTTTGATACCATGTGAGAATTTCACTATTGAAATCCTATTGCAACAACTAGAAATTAATTTTCTAATTGTTAATTAATTTAACAATTTATCTGCTACGACAAATACCAAATAATTCACATTGGAACCTTCACAAATAAAACTGTGGAAAAATAAGAGCATTGAAAACTGAGAAATGCTAGAACACACACAAAATTAACACAGTTGTTTTTGGACAAATGTCCCCGGAAAAACCCAACTTGGGAAAACTGGTGCAACAACTGAGGGTCTTTTATTATTATGCAACAGTGAGAAATTTTGAGTATAATTTGGATGCCAAAAATGGGCAATCCTGCAGAGAAAATACTAGCAAAAATATCTTGAGGGAAATTAGCTTCACTCCAAGCAATCTTGACACTTGACTGCCATTGAAAAGGTAGCCGTCCAACTGGGCCTGCCCAGTGTTTGCATCAACCTGAAGTTGTCTGCCACACATGTTGCCTGAACCACTGCTAATCAAGTTCTCATGCCTATTGTTGACTGGGAAAATGCTTCTCCGATACTCTGGGACTCCTTCCCAACCTCTAGAACTAAAAACGTCTTTCCCTTAGCAAAAATCGAACTGCCCTTTGAGGGTTTGCATTGCCTCTCCGTAGCCTCCTGGAAAAATTTTGGCCTTTCTCTTCAATGCACTTCATCGGATCTGGAAAAATTCCTCCGACCTCACTGTCTTTGCTTCCTTTTTGAAGCTTGAACTCTTCCGACAATTGTTGGCTCTCTGGAAAAATCGAACTCTCCAAGGAAATTGAACCCCACAAGCATGTTCTCCATCTACCCATAGACTTCTTATAATCTTTTGTTGGACCTCCAATGACCAAGATTAAAACTTAATCAAGGGCCCAGATTAATTCCCTGTCGATCTGTGTGAGTTTCTAGATGATTCACACCTTATCTCAATTAATTTTGATTAATTAACCAGTTTTCCTAAGTTTAGACTTAGGAAACATTAAAAAATAGGTTAATTATCTAACTGAGACACTTCTAGGTGGAATTTCCATAAACGATTTATGGGTTATGGAGAACTCCTGTGTTTTATCCTCTCCACAAAGTTTCGAGACTAGAACACCTCCGATGCTACAAAAACTAACAGGAAGAAAGAAGGGTCTTGGTCGTAGTCTTATTCTCTCACCTTAGATGTGGGGTTAATTTTCAATCCTAGTCCCGTGATACCTCCCCTAATGGCCCATGGCTTTAGGAAGGGGCATTACTTGCGAAACCACGATTGAGATATCGTAGCCCCATCTATCCTTATTCCACACTTACCACTTTCCATCTTACATTATGAGCCCCTATTCCACCTCCCTTCTTCGGGTCAATCGACCATTGGTTCTCTAGGATTTGGCACCCACACATCCTTATACCTAGGTAGGGTCGGGAAATGTACACAGGGAGGTTGATGCAGCTAAAAGAAAAAGAAAGCGCACATGATGGCCATAAGAAAGACAAAAGAAAAATCAAAATGCAAAATATGGTAAGGATTTACAAATTAGCATGTGGGAAAAAACCAAGCATGAGCTCTATCTCTATCATATGGCCATCACTTGGTTCTTGAGCCAATGTTTCCCTATCTTATAGAAGACAAGGAAACCTTGCATGTCCCAACCCCTGATGGGCGATGAACTACCCCATCCTAAAAAGGGTAATAACTTCTATACTTCATACAAAGCAAGCTCTCATTCCTTGAGCTACAAGCAGTAATACAAGAAAAAACCAAGAAAAAGTAAAAGGCAATATAGAGGGGTAGAAAAATGAAGGCCGAGGTAACTCATGCATCCATGATTGCTCCCTCCTCACATCTATACACCTAAGATGAGGTATTTCATCATAGTCGGTCCCTTTGACCATGGCACTTGGCCATGAATTCTTTTCCCCTTTGTTCCATCATTATTCACATGGCACCTATCAATTGAAAGGTGGACCAAGGACATGCCGCTTCCCTTTGGGGGTTGGGAACACCTAATAAGGTCGTCTATTAACCACTCCTATCTATGAAGATAACACCATTACATGACTAAGGCCCCAATTTAGGAAGAGAAGCCACATATGAAGTGTTATTTTGCCCATTCCTTTCAAGCTTGGTTCACTTAGGTGCAATAATGATTAATGTACCTGATGGTGAAATTTGTAGCAATGGATATTGTGTAATTGGCAGGTGGTTTCGTCTATACGTTTGGGCAACTTAATTGGGGTCCAGGTCCTCCAGAGGAACATATTGATACCCACAGGTGATGCATTGAGAAACATGGGACTCTAGACAGTTATAGAGCGTCATTCATAGCCATGGGAACTTTCAACACCCACTGTGTTCCGTGTTTGCTTTATTACTCATGGGATGATGTACTTGGACCAGCATGACCCCAGCTGTCTTAGCAATAATTACATGGTGTGGCAGTTGATGCAGGGTCTCATGCCTTGAGACATGGGAGGGCTAGCACAATCTTTAGTGCCCTCAATGTTGGAGCAAAATTAGGCTTTTTCATCACTTGGAGAGCCCTGAGACCTAGTTTTGTGCCCCAAACCCAAATTTTTGGCCTATAGGATGATTTCTAGAGATTTCTAGGGGCCAAGCCCTAGACCTTGATTTTAGGATCCCTCTACACTTGTCATGGCACTAGAGGAGCTCAATGGTAGCTCTAGAAGGGCCTACAACAACATGACATCAAAGTTCTAGTTTTGTGCCCCAAACCCAAATTTGGGGGCTACAGGATGATTTTGAAAGATATCTAGGGGCCAACCCCAAGTCCTTGATTTTAGGAGCCCTTTGCACTTGTCATGGAACTAGAGGAGTTCAAGGCAAACCTTAGAAGGGCTTACAACAACACGACGTCAACATTTTGGCCCTCTTGTTGGAGATTTTATTATGTTTCACACTAGCTACAAAGGTCGGCTTGTGACCTTGCTTGTAGTTTTCTCATTATTTTATGATTTGAAGGGCTTGTAGGCTAAAATAGGAGTTAGTAGCACACATATATATTATAGGTCATTGATTTGTGAGCTCTCATCATTATCACTCTTGAAAATTCAGCCTCATTGAGGAATTTGGCCTCTCTAGAGGAAGCACACTTGTTTTCTTGTGGATGCTTTGGATCTATTGGAATGCATTGACATTTGGAGCTTATTATTGGATATTTTTTGGAGCTATTCTTTGCATAATGGAAGAAATTCTTGCATATTGTCTTGTAAGTACATTTTATTGTTGAATATCTATTTTTTATGTCTAATGTATGGAATTATTGATTCTAGGTCATGGTAAAATTGTGCCCTAATTTGTCGAAGATTAATTGAATTACTATCTAAATGAATATTGCATACATTACTCATGTATAACATGTGATGAATAGTCCTAGTGGTAAAATCATTGAAGCTCTCACGTAAAAATCCATTTTTCATTAAGTGGGTAAATGTTCAAAATTTGCTTGCCAGGGCATCAAATTTCAGCCTCCTAGGAAACAATTTTAGCTAACCTAAGTCATCCGAGACTCCATTCTTTCAAGGAACAAGGAACTGGTCTAATTGGTTGGTGATCAATTTTATCTTTTATCCATCTTTTCTCTCTCTCTTTTTCGGTCCTTTCAAGGCTAGGGTTGAAAGCTAGGGTTGGTTACGAATTTCTAGGGGGTAGGATTTTGGTGGTTGGAGAGTCTAAACATCAAGAGGGTAGGGTTTGCCACAAAATTATCAAGTGGGCATCCACTCCAGTTTCATCCATAAATTATCTTGCCCTAGGTGTTTGCCCTCAGAGGGAAACACTAGCTTTTCTTTCCTCAACTTAAGGGCTTCATTGAAGGTTTCATGAGCCTTGGCTTAGCTAACATACATTACAAGAAACCTTTTCTCCTTGTCTTGACCTTGAGTTGCTTCAATACTTGTCATATCTATCAAACCTAAGTCTCATGCTTGTTGCCCACCAAAAGTGGGTACCCCTAAGAGAGCCTTTCTCCTATTCATCTTCTTTTAGCCAGTAGCCAACAACCCTTGACAGCCACCTCATAGTCGATGTGATGTGCCACTTTATCTTTGCCACTTGCATTAGTTGTATGTTTCCTTGCCCATTTGTCAAGAGCATATATTAAAAGGTGGGCAATCTGACCCAAAAGGTATGTTTTTCATTGCGCAACTGGGTGTTATTAGGTTCTTATGCTTGTTTTTTATTTGCATGTTTTGGGCTTAGATTATTTGGTGACTTGGAAGAAGGAAGGGCTTTGACTGTGGTTTTGTTCCCTCACCTTAAATGGGGGGTTAATCCTCAATCCTAGCCCTGTGGGATCTCCCCTATTGGCCTATGGATTTAGGAAGGGCACTACTTGGGAAAACCTGATTTTAGTAGTGTGATCCCATTTTCTTGTTCCACATTTTTCACTCCCCTTCGCACATAACAAGCCCTATTTCACCATTTCCCTTCTTTGGATCCATATGACCACTGGGTCCACAAGGCACTAACATCCCCCTCCCCTTGTCCACATATCTAGGTTGGGCCTAGAAACATTGCCCCAGAGGTTGATGTAGCTAAAAGAAGGTTAAAAGCATATCATGGCGACAAGCAAGAAACAAAGGAGAAAGAAAATTATAAAATGCAAAATATTGTTGGGACATTTAATATAGCACATGGGCAAAAGCCAAAAATGAGCTCTACCCTTTTATTATGGCCGTCGCCCTGGTTCCTAAGGCCCATGAGTGCCCCTCACATCCATAGTATTGAAAACTGGGATTGGTCAAATCTCAATGAACTAGTCTTTTCAAAAATCCATGAAATAATTACTTTTTAATGAAAAACTTATTTTTAAGATTTAAAACCATGATTCCAAACCAATAGAGACAAAATATGCAAAGTTTTCTCACATATATACCATATAAAGGTGAATATATCAAAATGGCACCGAGTGCAATACATATCAGTAACAAAATACACAATCAAGGAGGCTTTAAATGGCCTTTAGAATCCAAAAAAAATGCTACAAGCTATGGGTCCATTGGCCTACTACAAGTCTTCATATCAATGATCAACACGATCATTGCTCATCATGATCAAACTCATCACCACTAGTAGACATGGTATCATCAACATGAACTATAACGTCATCTAGCTCAAAGTCTGAGGGCTCCTCAGACTCCTCCGCAATCTTGGTAGTAGTAGCATCAACAAAACTAGACATCAAAACTACAAATCATTGATCAACATGATCACTGATAAAATCCATCATTGATTCAACACCATTAGAAATGGGATCATCAACAAGAGTTACATCAACATCATCTAGGTCAAAGTCCTCATGCCTGGATTGCTCAATCTTATAATATGGTAGAAATTGAAAAAATTTAACATGCCTAACCAATGATTTTGGCTTGAGTGAAGGGTTCATCTCCTCAACCTTATAATATGGTAGAAAAAGCTTAGAATACCTTACCAATATTTTCCTTCTAGTGAAGGGTGCATTTTTGTTAAAGACATGGTAGAGGAGTTCAACAATCAATACCACCAATATCAACAAAGTTCAACAATGAACAATCAATGCCACCAACATCAAGGTACTTAAAGCACTTCATGCTCTTGATCAAATGCCAATCTCATGCCCTCATACATGACAAAATGAAATAGAAACATTGGAATCCCCCAAATCATGAAATCCTGAAAAGTATTAAGTCTGCTAGATTTTGAGTGAGATATAAAATTCTAGTTTCTCCATATGAAATCCAATGAGGTCGAAACCACTCCCAAACAACCTAATTCATTTCATGGTAATGTTAAAGATTTAAGTAAAAGGATGAAAATGAAAGATAAAGAAAATGTCACTTTTACTTTACCTTTTATCTTTCATTTTCATTTTTTTACTTTAAGAATTTAACATTACCATTGATTGCCAACATTGTTAGGGTTGAGATGTGTGAGGCAAATGAGAGGAGAGGCATGCTTTTAAAAGGCTTGGAGGGGTTGTTTTTGGAGGGAAACAACTCCTAGTTTCCCTCAAAACCGCTTCAAAAAGCACAAAACCGCCTTCCGTGGGGTCTGCAGTTGGCTTGGCAATAAATAAACCGTCCAGTTTCGTCATAAACCATCCGGTTAATCCTAGAAACCCTAGCCTGCAAGGTTCAAAACCGATTTTTCTACCGGTTGGATGGCTCGGCCTAATAAACCGATTGGTTTGACCGGTTTACGGTTTGAACCGGTCGGTTTTGAATACTATGCTCACGTCATAAAGGAACCCATGCATGTCCCAACCCTTGGTGGGCAATGAACTGCCCCACATTTAAGGTGGTAATAACTGCTTTACATCATACACAACATGCTCTCATGCTAAGCCACCAGACACGAGAAACGCAAGACACGCAAATTCGAGTGTCCGACACAGGGCATGTAGACCCCCCGAAACAGGACACATTATATATATATATATATACATACTAAATAGATATTTCATATTACGCAAATTCTCATGATGATACAAATTCAGACATACATCTAGATTCTACATTGTAAATTTGTAACATTATGCATACAAATACAATCATGACAGATTCATTAATGGTCCAATACGAGAAAGACAAAAAATTAACAATAAACTGCCATTTTCTCATTAAGTCATCAAAATCAAAATGTGTTACATAGGTATTGCGTCCTGAGGACTCCTGAATAGGAATGTCAATGACAAATAGAAATAGCAAATACCAAACAACTACAAGGTAGTAGGTAGCTCATCAATCATCATCATCAAAATCAACATCACTGTCACGATCACCACTACTCTCCTCTGCATCCTCCTCTGTATCCAATGTAATCTTTTCATTTGCTGGTGTGGAGTATGACCCCTCAAGAGTATCACCATCATCAAAAGGGACAGGCTCTAGCACTGGCTCATTAAGATCTAATTTCGCCCATGCCAACTCAACACTATTGTCTAAACCCATATCATCAGGGAACACATCGCACTTTTTTGTCTTTCCCTTCAACCACTCCTCCCTCTGCCTGTAAATAAGATGAAGGTTGGTGTGCACATATATCATTATCTCTACCCTAGACTACTCAACCTTGTTATTCTTCAAACTATACAAATCCCCATGTGTGCTCCAATTCCTCTCGCAACAAGAAGATAAAGTAACCTGAGAGAGTAGCCTCATGGCTAAGTGTTGTAGAGAAGGGCATGTTACCCCATGAGTTTCCCACATGAATAGGGCTTCGTAGCCCCCCTGTCTCTAATCATATCATAGCTTGCAAATTGCCCAATGTCAGTGGAAAAATCTGCAAAGGCATCTTCCACCTCATCAAGGGATGCTAATGCGTGTCCCAAAATCATGACACACTGCTCGGGCGAATCAAATTTGCTAGGTCAACAAATCCCTCATGTTCAGACATGCTCGACCCACGAATTGGACTTGTGTCCCTCAAGAATCGTGTTCGACACGTGGGATTCGAGACATAGGGGTAACTCATGTAACCACGATTGCTCCTTCCTCACATCTGTATACCCAATATGTGGACTTCCTCATTATTGCTAGCATTGTACCCATGGCATTTGGCTTGGAGACCCCTTTGCCCCCATTTCGTTCCATCATCATTCACATGCCACCTATTAATTGAAGGATGTATCAAGGACATTTTTTTCCCCTTAGGGGGTGGAAGCACCTGATAGGATCATTTATTGGCCACTCCTACCTAGGGAGGTAACACTACTTCGAGATCAAAGCCCCAAATTTGGAAGGGAAGCCCCATATGAAGTCTCAATTTTCCCTTGACTAACAAGCTTGGTTCACTTAGATGTACTAATGATGAATTATACTTGATGGTGAAGATGCAACATTGGACATTATATGTGATTGGCAGGTGATTTCATCATGGGTTGGGTAACTTAATTGAGGCTTGAGTCCACTATAGGAGCATATGACACCCTACAGGTGAAGCTTTGAGAGCCATGGGACACCTATCACTTTCAAGGCATCATTCTATTCCATGGGCACCTACAACACCACAAGAGTGTTCGCTTTGCCCACACATTATTCATGAGATGATGCACTTGGACCAGCATGCCCCAGCCAACTTAGCAGTGTACACGTGGTTTGGCAGTTGATCCAAGGCCCATATGAGGTTGTCTCACCCCTTGAGACATGGGAGGGCTAGCACCATATTCTGAGCCCTCAACGATGGAGCAAAATTAGGCTATTTGATCACCTGGAGACCATGAGACCCATTTTGTGCCCCAAACACAAAATTGGGGTCCACGTAATGATTTGCATGGATATCTAGGGGCCAACCCCTGGAGGATGATTTTGAATCCCTCTTGACTCAGTTTGGCACCAAGGGAGCTTAACGCATTCCTCTGAGAGGCCAACACAATGATGACATCGACATTTTGACCCTCTTGTGGGTTTAACTTTTATGATTTCACATTGGCTATGTGGTTGGCTTGTAACCACACTTAGTTTTTGCCCATCATTTGACAACCAAGAGGGACTTTCGACTAAAATTAGACTTGATTAGACATGTATAAATGGAAACTTCATTTGAGTATCTCTTCATCATCACACTTGGAATTCGACCTCTTAGAGGATTTTTGCACTTATTCCGTCTTGGCTATTGGAGATCTATTAGATGCATTTTGATATTTGGAAGCTATTTTTTTTTTGTCTTTGGAGCTACTTCTTTGGATTTGGAGCTACTTGTTGGATAATGATGGATATACTTCATGTTCTCTTGTAAGTGCTTATGCTTGAATATTTTCTATCTTGAAATTGTCTAATGTATAGAATTGTTGCTTCTAGGTTATGCTATTTTGTGCCCTAATTGTTGAAAATTAATATTGAAAGGCTATCTAGTTGAGTATTGCATATGTTATTCATTGTGCAACACGTAATGAATGTTCCTTGTGGAGGAAATCTTTAATCTCTCCATCAAACTCCAGTTTCTTTTAAAGTGGGTAAATGTTAAAAGTTAATACATAGGGCACCAATTTTTAGCCTCTTTAGAAAGGATCTAGCTTATCTATTTCATCCTTGATTCCATATGCCTTAAGGACAAGCTACTAGTCCAAGTCATTGGTGATCAATCCTAAACTTTCTCCATAGTTTTCTCCCCTAAAATTGGTCCTTTTAAGGCTATGGCGAAAATCTAGGGCTTGCAGTAAAATTTTAGGGAGGCTTTTTGGCAATTTGAAAGCCTAAACATCAAACTTAGGGTCTAGGCTACCTATTCTCCAAGTTTAATGGGCATCCACTCAAATTTCATCCATAAAATCTCTTGCCCTAGGTGTTGCTCCAAGAGGGAAACCCTAGTTGTTTTCCCCTCAACTTGAGGACTTTCTTGAAGGTTGTATGAACTTAGTACTTGTTGAAGTAGATCAGAAGAAGCCTTTTCTCCCAGACCTTGATCTTGTGAATACCTATCACCATCGAAAATCTTAAAACCCAAGGTCTTGAGTCTCCTTTTTTTCTAGGGCTTTTCTTTGAGAGCGTTTTTTGCTTCTTTGAAGCCTTGAACCATTATTGAGTCTCTCTCTTGAATGAGTCTAGCTTGATCACTTTGTGCCCTATCCCTAGTATATCTATTCTAAGTGTTCCCCTTCCTACCATGACTCCTTCCATCAATGAAAGTCTGTAAAGAGCAAGAGGTTTTGGCTGAGGTGACATTGGGCCTCTAATCCACTGTTAGCACTTTGTCTAGCTTTTGTCTTGTAGGGTTTCCCTCTCCAAGGCCTGCTAGATTTTGTGGTAACAGTGCCCTTATTTCTAAGTCTCTTCATAGAAAGCAAATTGCTTCCTTGTGAACCCTTAGACCTAAATTGTGTCTTTCTTGAAGACTTCTTAGTGAGATCATTTCATACATTAACCCTAGAATACGTATTATAAGTGATCTCTTTCTTACTGGGGCTCCTCCCATTTGTGAAAGTCTATAAAGAATAGGGGTTTTTGGCTGTGGTAACAGTGGGCCACTACCTTATTGTTACTTCTTGGTCTAGTTTACACCTTGCAGGGTTTCCCTCTCCAAGACCTGCTAGAATTTGCATCAACAATACGCTTGGGAGAAGCACTTAGACCCTTGGAAGGATTGTTTCTTATTTATATTGTAGATGTTCGTGGATGGATATGGATTTGGTTTCTTGCTTGTCCTTTAATAAAGTGTCTAGTGTTGGATGGTATTTGGGTAGTGGAGCTTTGAGACATATGACATGTGGTAGTTTTTATTCAGCGGGATTCAAGAACAAGAGGTAGGCATGAGCGTAGATCTTGGTGATGATACTACTTATCTTGTGAGAGGAGTTGTCTCCATTTCCTTTTGGACACCTTTAGCTGATGTTTTTGAGTTGAGTAATGTTTCATTTGTTCTTGGGTCAAAGAAATATCTTCTTTTAGTATCTTGTATGGTAGATATTCATTGTGTTGTTGAGTTCGATGCTTAGGAGGTCATCTGTAAAAGATGAACTAATGTGATGGATCCATGTTGGAGGTTTTTACTAGTTACATGCTCATATAGTGAAGCATGATGCTTTGATGGATGGTAGTACCAAGTTGTGTGAGTTATGGCATAGATGTCTTGGTCATTTGCACCATAAAGTGCTTTATATGTGTTGAAATTCTTATGTTTTATGTTGTTACAATCACTTAAATCCAAAACTTCGTTATGCTGCAAAATAAGTTAAGTGATTGTAGATAGAACATAAACCATATGCACAATGTAAGACAACCAATAACTCAATGAGATACAGAGAAGTTAGGTCAATGACGAGGGAAAAAACCACAAGGGGAAAACCCAACCAGATTCTTCTTCTATTAGAAATCAATTGTTTAACAAATATGCAAAGTAGAATGAGAGAATGAAGAAGTTCACCTAAATCTGAAGAATATCTCTGATAGGAGTAGCTGATGCAAACACTGAATCACTTTCGCTCTCCAAGATATGCTCTTGCTCTTCAACACTCTCTCTCTCTCTCAATCTTCCTCTAGACTCTTCAACTCTCTCTTTCTCAAGTTCGAATTCTCCTTTCACAAGCACAAGTAAGTGTATCAAGTGAGAATGAGAGGCACAAATATATAGGAAGAGCAAGGAGGTTGAATTCACGAGGGAGTAACTCCTATGCCTTGAGGAGGAGTTACATATGCCAAAATAGGAGTGTAACTTATGCCATAAAGGAGAGGAGTGTAACTTATGCATTTAGGAGAGAAGTGTAACTTATGCATTAAGGAGAGAAGTGTAACTTATGCATTAAAGAGGTGTAAGAGGGATCCTTTTATGATGAGTTATTAAAGTGTGTAAGAGAGTGTAAGAGGTGCGTAAGAACATTAAAGAGAGAGAGGAATGACTCCATTAAAAGAGAGAGAGTAACATATGCATTAATTGAGGGCAGTTACATATGACATGATTGAGACACTTCAATTTCTTTTTAATAATAATATAATAATATCATAAGAATAATAATAATATTAATGATGATATTGATGATTAAGTTGAAATTGAACTATTATGATTGATTGTTGGTCGGAAGGGATTTTCCATCAACAATACTTGATTATCAATTGATGCAAGGTGATTTTCTATTTTTGGAAAGTCATACTTGAGACTTTCTATTTTTAGAAATTCATTCCTGAGCTGCCAATTTTCAACAATATGTTGAAGAAATTAGTTCAGGGATTATGAATCTTTGAGATAAACAATACAGGTATCTACAAAGGATGGGCTCTGGGTAACCACATCAAAGTTGCTTTTCCAAGAAATGAGTATAGTTCAAGAGGGAGTCTTAATCTAATCCATTCAAATGTGTGGACCTATATATTCCACTTCCTTAATAGGTAATTTCTATTATGTCACTTTTATTAATGGTTTCTTTGGAAAGACCTAGATCTATCTTTTGAAGACTAAGGTTGAAGTGTTCAACAAGTTCATAGAGTTCAAGATCTTGGTTGAAAGTCGAATAGGAAGAAAGATAAAAGTACTTCCCTCCTATAACAAAGGAGAGCATACCTTTGCAAAGTTTGATTCTTTGTCTAGGGAAGCAGAGATCAAGAGGGATTTGATAGTACCTTCCAATCCACAATAGAAAAGGGTTGTTGAGAGGAAGAATAGGTCTACTATTGAGACTCCTAAATCTTTGTTTCATGACATGGATTTCCCATGTGTTTTGGGGCTTCGGCTTGTAATACAATTTCCTATATCTTGAATAGATGTCCTCACATGATCTTGATGGACATGTCACATGACGCTAGAGGAGGTATTCATTGGAGTGAAACCAGATGTATTTCATTTTCATCTATTTGGTTGTCTAGTTTATATTCATGCGCCTAAGGAGAAGATATCAAAGTTGGAACCCTCAAGTATCAAGGGTATTTTTTGTTGGTTATAGTGCCACTTCCAAGGCTTATTGGGTCAATCTACTTCTTTATGATTCAAGGCCTATGTTTTGAATATTTCAAGAGAGGATCTTCATGGTAGATACTCATTATAAAAACTCCTCTGAAATTACTGTTTCATAAAACCTCAAATCATTTGTGGGATTTGAAAAGACTAGGGGCTTTATTTTCCTCTTTAAAAAAATTCCTTGAGTTGCTTTGTTAGAAGCCCTAAATTGGCCACATCTAGATCTTAATAAAGTGATGAGAGGACTAGATGGGTTGGAGATTATGAAATTTCTTCAGGGTGACCTTTATGGTGGGGTCTATTGGATATATTTCTTGAATGCTAGAAATAGGGCAAGGATGATTGCCTTCTAAGTCACTTAAGGGGACAATGACAAAGGGAGAATCTTGGGGTACAGGGTTAGGGTTGAAGATATCCAAATTCTTCAGAATACTATCAATAGAAACATTAGAAGGGATAGAGTTACCTAGATTCTCCACCTTGGCTAGGGCTACGAACTAATTTTGAAGTAGGATATTTTTGGCTCACTTCTAGACATTCTTAGGAGCCTTGGAACAGATTTGGATTGAACCTTTTGGAATTCTTCCTCATCCTTATTAGCAAGCTTTTATGGGCATTTCTTGTCCATGTGGTTTGTTGCCGCAAAATCTAGCAGGCCTAGTGCAAAGCCTCACTAAGCAGAACCAAACATTATGGCAACAAGAGAAAGGGTTACCACTATCACTTTAGCGACCTTTATCTTACTCTTTAGTGGTATTTGACCACAAGGAAGGCTTTCCCTAAATCACCTAAAGGATATCCTAATACTATGGCTTAAGATGATGGAAAAGAGGTCTATGATATGGGACAAAGTACTGGAAAATCCTAGAAAGGCCTAGATATTATATTCCATAGCACAAGTACTCTATTCCTAGACCAAAGATATGGTTGTTAAAAGTTATGGTTTTAATTGATTTGCAATGAGAGGGTGCTCAATGTCATATAACAACTAAAGAAAAGGTCTTTCAATGATAATCAACAAAGGAGAATTATGGCCTTTCAATAAACACCTAGGGTTAGGGTCACTTAATGCGAATTTAGGGCTAAAAAACATGCACGGGCAACGAATGGGGATGATGTCAGTGCTAAATAGGAAAGATTAAACATGCAACAATGGTAGATTTTGTTTTTATGTAATTTATTGATGCAATTCCTAATTTATGAACCATAAACATCAACACAAATTTACTTTTTATGCAAAATTTTACCCTAGAACCCTAGAAGCTAATCTTAGATGTCTAGGAACATGGAAAAGAAGAAGAAATTTAATAAATTTTATGGATGATCAACTCAATAATGATTATTTCTTTATCCTAAATGGGTCAATGGAGTCCTTTTAGGGCTAAATCTCTAAGAACAACCTTGATGAAGTAAGGGGAGGATGATTAAGACATTTGATTAATACCCTATCGATTTTCCTTCTGAGGGGAGAAATTAAATATTAGGAATTCACAATCAGAGTTTCCTTATATGTTTCAAGAGAACAATTTTGCATAATATAATGAAGGAATATTTCAACATAGATTTAGCATTTAGTCATGGCACAAAATAGAAACCCTACTAGCACAAATACAATATGCAAAATATAGAAGATAAAGCAAGAAACTTACAAAATCCTCTAAGAAACACTTCTTTCAATCTTAGGAAAACATATACATGCAATAAACCATCTTGAAGAGAAAATCGCACCATACAAAGTCTAAAAGATCACATTTTGCCCAAGTAGTGAAAAAGGACTAATTAACACTCATTGCTAGGGAAGAGTGAACAAATATGTGGCGATGAAATGAAATGGTGGGGGAGGGGGGATGGAGCCCATATTTATATGAGGTTTAGCACCCTTATTTTTACAATAATACAAGTAAAATCCCTAATTACAAGTTTACTTTGAGTGTTCAACAAGTAAGGTTACAAGCCAACCTCATAGCTCAAAAACATAAAAAATAATGCCAAAAATGTCATGTGGGAGAAAAGCCTCCTCCACTATGATGTCATCCTCCAAAGGAGCTCTAAATGCCACAAGTGTGAAAGGCACCAATAAGTGCTTCATACTCTAGAAAGGTAGCTCTGTGTCCATGGACATGCCTCCAATGCCTTCATACCAATAAGTTATCACCAAAGTGCCTTACATCACCCCCTAAAGGACCAGAGGGGTGACATGGCACCAATCTACTCATGCATTAGGGCCAAATAGTGATGTGCAAGCCCTTCCTTGTCATCTCAAGGATAACCATCATCATTTGAGCTTCGGAACAAGCAACGCCCATCAAATAGCATCAAGGCTAGCCTGGGGGCATGTTGAGTCCACTGGGCACATCATCTATAAATCCAACACCAAGCTTCACTAGCTCAACATTTTAGCATCTAGGGTATCTCAAAGTGTCAAGTACCATGTTGAATCATCATATAACCCAACGCTCTACTTAGGGTGGGCAACGCTACATCAACAAAGTCATATCTACTCTCTAGAATGGGTAAAACAACCTTTGTTATGTTGCTAAATGGAGTGATAATCATGTCTCCAAAGGCTTGTGTTGTTGTGGCAATACCACCCAACAAAACCTTACTCAAGATCAAGTGAAATCATCAATCATTGGGGACAATAACCATAAATTCATTATAATGGATCATACCTAATGTTAGGGGCATAGTAATACTTCACACAAAGCTCACCTTCAAATGTCTAACTAGAGCAAGTCCTATAAACAAGTTACCTCCTTGTGTTAGTGATGGTTAGATGGATAACCCTAATAGGTGTTTCCAACCCCCAAGGGAGTGTGACATGTCCCAAGTTAGCCAATCAATCCATAGGTATATGTGAAAATGGTGGCTACGGAGTGGGAAAGACTTCAATACAAGGTGACAAAGCCATGTGACTAGCTATGGGAGGTCGAACATCTTGAGTGTATAGATGTAAGGAGGGATCAATTTTGGAGGTATTAGTTGTTGGGAAATCCAAGGAGATGGCAATTAAATGATTTCCCTTATTAATGGCATTATCTTGTGATGTTTTATTATTATTAGTTCTTTCGATTTATCTTTTCTTATCATCAAGACTAATGCAAAGCAACAAATAAAAGAGTACACAAGATGTGGGCACATTGCCATGGAAAAACCCCACTCTAGGGGAAACCCCAATAAAAAATTCTTCCTTAAGTAGATTCAAGATGAGACGACCATGATCCTTACAAACTAGACTAGACTTCCTCCATCAAGTCATCCTTCTTTCACTGTGTTTTCATACCGAAATCCTTGTCACTATGTTAGCACCGAATTCTGTCACGTTGTTGCATCGAGACCTCGTTGTGGGAATACTGAACCCTTCTCATCGTGGAGACACCAAACCCTCATCACTGTAGTTGAACCCTCATCACTGTGGTTACATCAAGATAGTGATTGCACCGAGACTGTGGTATGGTAGGACTGAAACTGTGGTAGACTGAACCTCAATCTGCATTCCCTAAATGTGATAGTATCGAGAGCATCCCAGTGCCTAATCTGAGCTCCTGTAGAGACACTGAAACATCCTCTTGAGATTTCACCAAATTACTCACTATAGTGACATCGAGACCTCCTCTCTGTAATCTGAACTCCTGTGATTGCATCGAGAATATTCTTGTGATATCACTGAAACATTGACTCTAAAATTACTGAAATATATCTTTGAAATCCAAACTTGATTTCATTGTTTTATGCAAAGTCCTTAGGTTGGTATATACAATGGTTCGTCCATAATAAATGAGCCGATATGATCACCATGAATAGTTGTGTCTCCATTTTATGGTTAGGTTGACTTGAGTTTTGTTAAGTGAAGCCAACTTGAATTCTGTTAAGTGAAGCCGACTTGAGGATAATCTATTTGAAATTGAGTTGAAGGAGACTTGATGGAGGAGTCTTTGGCCAAAAAAACATATTGACTTTGACCCAAGCATGAAACCCATGCTTTAACGAGTCAATTAAATCAATAATAAAAGTTCTTTTTGCTTTCTTTTGACAAATATATTACATTTTGACTTCAAGTACAATTATGAAAACCAAACCTAATTACATTTTCCAACACCCCCTCTTAACTAGGGAGGTATTCATATTTATACATAATCAAAGAGGTACATGGAAGATCTCAAAACACATCATCTATGAAGAAGTTTAGGCACCGCAATGCCATGGACTAGATTCTTGACCAATGCAATCTATCCATTGGTCTCTCAACAATTTAGGCACCGCAATGCCATGGACTAGATTCCTGACCAGGGCAATCTATCCGAGTGGAACTAAGATGGACTCAAGCTTTCAGCCTCTCTAGGTACCATCAGGCTTACTTGCTAACCATCAACCTAGGGACCTAGGTGCATATCCACGGTCAAAGCTCTACGATCCATGCCACCGTCCCTACTTTGGGACCTAGACATCAACACAAATTGTCTGCCAGATGTCCTCCTAGGCAATGTTTCACTCACAAAGCCTCTCCTTGGTCCAACAGATCAAGGACAAAAAATCTCTCCCGATCAAACTGATCGATAACCAACATGCTATCAAAACCTTCGAGAGATGTACATGTACAAAAAGAACCCCAATCAATAATATACTTTCACATGTACATAATCAAATACAGACCTCCGGGGTCTTCCAGACAACTTGATGTTACTTCTCAAATTTTCATAGTAGGACTATCAACCAAATCTATGACAGAAGATTCCTCAATCGTACACTTTTCTTTCCTATTTCATATGCAACAACATATTCTTCAATCAGATCTTGCGTTCCTTCTTTTAGCAACATCTCAAAATGCGTTCTCCAATTTCCTTCTCTCACTTATGGCCTTCACTAAAACTTATGACTGTTAGTCCTAGTTTGGTGCATGACACACGAAGTAGAGAACCATATCTGTCACTCCCTCTTAATCAGAGAGGATTTAATCATTCCTGTACAAAGAATATTCTCAACCATCCTCTTATCCTAGGGAGATTTCATCCAGGTTCCCTCTTAACTTAGGGAGTTCTACTTCTTCTTTATGACATTGAGAATCTTTCATGGCTTCCATCCTTCTTATCAGAGTCATTCATATATCATGCTTATCACACCAACTTTACTTACAATCATCTTCACCAACTTGAAGATGATGTACCTGCACAACTTAGATAGCAAGTACAACCAAAATTATAGAAGCATGAAGTTAGCCATATCAAAATCTTATAAAAACAAAAGCATTTAGACTTTACAAACATAATCAGTATAAGACTAAACCCTAAATCACATTCATAAGATAACAAACTCATTATATCTAGGGTTTCAATATTCTTTCAACGAAAAGTTCCCTTATCTAGCAAACCCTAGAAACAAATCAAATCAATGAATCCAACAACTTTTAGAATTTATATGTTAGAGTCCTCACTAAGATTTCATACATGAACTTCAACAGTCTTAATCAACATCATGACTAGCATCTTCTAGGGTTTGATGTAAACCTTAGATTTTCATCTTCAAATTCTCAGTAATCACTATATAGATTCATAAATTCCAGACGGTTGTACATACTAGAGAATTTAACTACCACTAGGGTTAGTTGCTAAATCCTAGATTTTCCAAACATCATCCTAGACCATCAAACTTTGACTAGGGCTTGTTTCCAAACCCTAGGACTCATGACCATTAACATTTAGGTCAACACAGATATCTAGGAATTCATCAACATATCATAAGCTCATCAAATGTTAGGCAATATTAATATGTTAGACATATATCATCCCAGACCAAGCTAGGGTTTCAACCAATGGACGTATACATAGAATTTCATTCCTAAGACTCTAAATAAATTACAAGGATTTTGCTTATAGACCCAACCAAACCCTAAAGATCTAGGGTTTCATAACATAGCAAAGCAAACCCTACAGTGCCAAAAATTCAAAGGTTCGGTATTTTAGACAACACCATTTCCACCCTAAAAAATTAGGGTTTTCATGATCACACCAAAAACCCCAAACATGACATCATTAACAAAACTTCAAATAACATTTCACAATAACCCTAAGCATTTTTAGAATTTCAAACGTTAATATTAGCATACTCTTAGGTTAAGGTTTCCAGAGAACTTGTCTAGGGTTTTATAAAATCAATTAAGAATATGAGGAGGGTAGATTTATCAAATGATGAATCACCCAAAGCAAGAACCATTATGATTGAAGATAGCTAGACATAATGATGTTAGTAATGTATGCAAAATTCAAAAATAGGATGATCATACCTTTTATTTGACATCCTAGATTATTTGTAAACTCTAGAAAGCAAGTATTAAGGTTCTAATATGTATGATACCTAGGGAGTACTATCTTTATCCTAGTCTAGCTATAAACAAGGATCATATTAACCATTAGAGATAATAGATATTTGAACATGCGTACCTTGTAAATTACATACCTCTGATTTCATTAGACTTGTTGCAGGTGTGACAATACTTATTTGATTTCCTTAAGCTGGTACCTTGTGCTTTTCATAGGACAGAATTCAGGTTTCCTTCAAACTGAATACTTCTTGTAGTCATAGATACCTCAAATCATTAGTAGATTTTCATAGGTACACATTCTGAGATTCTTTCCCTGAATGTACAACTTTAATTGAATATGCTTCATAAGATCACTTCTTAAATTGATCCGAGCTTCTCTCACTATGGTAGATCGAAATCCTAATTGCCTTTTGAGATTATTTATTGAACTTACACCTTTATCATAACTCGACTTTTGTAGTGACATCATTAATTCGGTTTTTCTTTGATTCGCAGAGATATATTTCAACCCTTCAATTCTATAGTGTCAAACTTGGTTCTTCATTCTTTTGTGGTAGCAGCACAGACTCTTGGTACAAAGATGGTAGCCCATAATTCGGTTCTAGAGTAGCTTAATATGATGATGCTTCAATCGAATTATTTCTTCATTGTGATCCACCGAAATACTTTTCTGAGATTTTTGTGAACTATGTTGATTTCTGGTAGCATCGGATGTGCTCTAAGTATCAAATTTTGCAGAGAGGTTTGGGCACATGTATTCCAAAGAACCCAGAAAGTGCTTCTGGAAATTCCACCCGGAGACTATTTTATTAAAATAATTAATTATTTTTAATGGGACCCTAAGTCTAAACTTAAGAAATTAAAATAATTAATGGGTATTAATCTAATTGTGGGTGTAACTTTTAGAATAAGACGAGGATCAAGCAAAAATGATCTTAGTCATTGATTAGCTTCTAATCTGGGCCGTTGAATGTCAATGAGAAGATTATTTAAGGAGCCTTGAGGGTCATTTGGAAGATATACAGAGAGTTGATCAGTCAGATCGAATCGCTGAAGCTAGAGACAACACAGTGATTTCACAGAGAGGGGCAGAGATAGTTTTGGCTGGAGGATCTTCTTCGGAGCCAAAAATACTCAACGGAGAGGCAAAGAGACACACAGAGGAGGCAGCACAGTTGGCGTAGAGGGTGACTTAGAGCCAAGAAGGGCTCACGCAAAACCCACGCAGAGCAGAGCAAAAGCCTTCCGCACAGAGGTCCAAAATTTGCTGGAGAGCTAGACGTTCTGAGTCGAGAGGGCTAGAATCAGCTCCAGAAAGAAAATTGATTCCTAGCAGAGGTGACGTAGTGCCTTAGAGGCTGATGCAGGCCAACGCAGAAGTAGTCGGGGACTCGGTTCAGCTGCCGGATCAATCGGGACTTGAAGTGTAGAGTGAGGTAATCTCACGAATTTCTTCTGCCGAGTGATATTCTCTGTATTGGATTGCCAGCAAGGCATCTAGAGGTTGTATTCAGAAATAACTTCTGCTTGATAATAAAACCCTCGGATCTGTTGCACTAGTTTTCCCGCATTGGGTTTTTCCGAGGACGTTTGTCCAAAAACAATTGTGTCATTTGTGTTGTGTCTCTCTATTGTTCAATTTCTTATTTCGGAATATTATTTTAAATGGTGTAGGCTCCAGTCTATGTATTTCAATGTTTGTTGTAGGAAACTGCAAATAACTTGTACATGTAAATCTAACAAGTAGGAGAAAGTTGCAGTAGGGATTCTGGTTTAAGGAAATTTCACATGGTATTAGAGAAGTGTAGGTGAAACAAGAAGAACAGTGCTAGAGAACCCAACGCTAAGCAGAAAAGGAGATCGAAATAGTTGCAAGAGGTAGTAGTTCGAATCCCCAGAGGGATTGCGCATTCCAAGCCAGGAGGACTGAATGAGTAAAGTCTCTCTCTGAGTGACTCGATAGAGAGAAAGGGCTTCCAGATCGAAATCTTACCATGCCAGAGGGAGCAGCGTAAAGCCTCAGTGTGAGGAAGAGCTGGTGGAACACAGTTTTTCTGCAGGTAGTTTGTTGGGCAGAAAATCGTCAGAAGAGAGAGGAGAAGAATGGTTGAGGGAATTTCTTCCTCAGAGAATTCCTAGCCGAGGAATTCGAATTCTCACGAGCTGAGCAACAATCAGGGGCAGTAGATCTCCTGACTCCAGCAGGGAGTGCATAGGCTAACCCAGCAACAATATAGAGGAGAGTGGAGGTCATTCGACTTTCTATTTGGCAGAGATGGCAACTAGTGGGTTGAGAGATTAGGACAGGTTGGATGGAGCATCCAACTATGTCATTTGGAAGGTAAGGATGTCATTCGTTCTAAATGAGCATTCTCTCAAGACCTATGTTGATAGCGTGGTGGTTGTGCTTGCAGATGTAGATCCGTTGAAGAAGTGCCAGGCAGAAATGGTGAAGGCCAAGAGGATGATCCTTGATGGAGTAAAGGATCTCGTGGTTTGTCACGTTGCTAGCAAAGGGACTGCTAAGGAGATGTGGAATGCCTTGGCAACGCTGTATTAAGGATCTTTTGAGGAGCAAAAGATGTACTTGGAGCAGAAACTGAGATCTACGTAGCGCATTGATCCGTTCCTCACAAAGGTTCAGGAGACCCGGGACGAGTTAGCAGCTGTGGGGTCAACACCTCAAGGTTCCGAGATGGTAACATTGGCCCTCAATTATGTTTCTGAAGATTGGCAAGTCTTTGTCCAGAGTATCCTGGGTAGGGTGACTTTGCCAAATTGGGATGAGATGTGGGCATCTCTTAAGCAAGAGGAGCTGAGGAGAGACTTGGTCACATGTAAGCTTGACGGAAGCAGCAACAGTGGGTCAAAGCCCAAGGAGGAGGATGAGAATGCAGCCCTTGCATCCAAGGGGCAGTAGGAGCAGCGGAGGTGGAAGAAGGATGTCTCGAAGATCAAATGCTTCAGGGGTAGTGAAAACTACGCAACACAGTGTCCTCTCAAGAAGAAGGACAAAGATGAGAAGCATGATCAGAAGGTTGCACCCGCGAAGATCGAGGAGGAGTTCGCCATGACAGTTGAGATAGCTCCAGGAGGGAAGTGGGCTGATTTGGAGTTGTAGTTTGAAAGAGCTACAGATGGGTAGGATCCTTGAGGAGTCCACCTCTCGGATCAATACCTTGCTACGGGAGCCTAGATCAATAGTAGCAGGATGGACTAAGTGTCAGATGGTGTAGAGGAGTGTTGGAGCGACAGATGTAGTGGCTAGAACGCAAAGTGTGAGTAGTGTAATGCAAAGTTGTAGCAGTGCAGTAGCAGCAACAACGCAATGGCTTCAGAGGGACAGCATAGGACTAGCAACAGTCAGATCTTCAGCATCAAGATGCATCTATGTTGAACACTTGTTCAGTAATTTGGGATGTTTTTCCGTCGCTGATGTAGAGGCAGCAATAGTTTGCAATGCAGGGGCAGTTGGCAGTGGCAGTGCAAGCTACAACATGGATGCGGAAATTCAGAGGGAGTTGTAGTACAGATGCAGTGTTGACAGTGAGAGTGTCAACAATAGTACAGTTACAGCAGCAACAATACAGTTGCAACAACAACGTAGTAGTTGGTGGACAGCATATCAGACATCAACAATGCAAAGGGCAATGTTATGAAGTTAGGGTGATGCTTCAGTGGGAGGCATTGCTAGAGCACATTCATCGCTAAGAGGGAGTGTTGATTTTTTGGTAGCATCGAATGTGTGCTCTAAGTCTTAAATTTTGCAGGGAGGCTTAGGCACATGTATTCCAAAGAACCCAGAAACCATTTTCCACCAGGAGACAGTTTTATCAAAATAATTAATTATTTTTAATGCGACCCTAAGTTTAAACTTAAGAAATTAAAATAATTAATGGGTATTAATCTAACTGTGGGCATAACTTCTAGAAGAAGACGAGGATCAAGCAAAAATGATCTTAGCCATTGATTAGCTTCTAATTTGGGTCGTTGAATGTCAACAAGAAGATTATTTAAGGAGGCTTGAGGGACATTTGGAAGATGTATAGAGAGTTGATCGGTTAAATCGAATTGTTGAAGCTAGAGGCAACACAGTCATTTCGTAGTGATCACATAGAGAGGGGCAGAGATAGTTTTGGCTGGAGGATCTTCTCCGAAGCCAAGAATACTCAGCAGAGAGGCAGAGAGACACACAGAGGAGGCAACGCAGTTGGTAGAGAGGGTGATGCAGAGCCAGGAAGGGCTCACGCAGGACCCACACAGAGCAGCGTAGAAGCCTTCCACGCAGAGGTCCGAAAGTTGTTTGAGAGCTGGACGTTCTGAGTCGGGAGGGCTGGAATCAGCTCTAGAAAGAAAGTCGATTCCCATTACAGGTGATGCAGTGCCTTAGACACTGACGCAAGGGCAGCGCAGAAGTAGCTGGGGACTCGTTGGTTCAATTGCGGGATCAACCGAGACTTGCAGTGTAGAGTGAGGTAATCTCACTAATTTCCTATGCCGAGTGATATTGTCTGTATTGGATTGCCATCAAGGCATCCAGAGGTTGTATTCAGAAATAACTTCTACGTAATAATAAAAACCCTCAAATTTGTTGCACCGGTTTTCTCGCATTGGGTTTTTCCAGGGACGTTTGTCCAAAAACAACTGTGTCATTTGTGTTGTATCTCTCTATTGTTCTGTTTCTTGTTTCGACATATTATTTTAAATGGTGTAGGTTGCAGTGTATGTATTTCAATGTTTGCTATAGGAAATTGCAGATAACTTGTTCATGTAAATCTAACAAGTAGGAGAAATATCATCAGTTGCTGCAGTAGGGATTCTGGTTTAAGGAATTTTCACAAACTATCTCTCTTTCTTTTTCAAGGTGTCTTCATATGAAGACTGAACTAGCTCACTGAAATTTGTTACCCAACCCTTCTTCAGACTGCCTTTGACCATGACCATATGCTCTGATACCATGTTGGGAAAACCAAGGAGATGGCAGTTAAATGATTTCCCTTATTAATGACATTATCTTGTGATGTTTTATTATTATTAGTTCTTTTGATTTATCTTTTCTTATCATCAAGATTAATACCAAGCAAAAAATAAAAGAGTACACAAGATGTAAGAACACTGCCAGGGCAAAACCCCACTCTAGGGGAAAACACAGTCAAAAATTCTTCCTTCAGTAGATTCAAGATGAGATGACCATGACCCTTACAAACTTGACTAGACTCCCTCCATCAAGTCATCCTTCTTTCATTGTGTTTGCATACCGAGATTGTTGTCACTATGTTAGCACTGAATTATGTCACGTTGTTGCATTGAGACCTCCTCATTGTGGAGACACCAAACCCTCATTACTATAGTCAAACCTTCATCATTGTGATTACATCACGATGGTGATTGCACCGAGGCTGTGGTATGGTAGCACCGAAACTGCGGTAGACTGAACCTCAATCCGCATTCCCTAACTATGATAGCACCGAGAGCATCCCAATGCCTAATCTAAGCTCATGTAGAGACACCGAAACATCCTCTTGAGATTGTACCGAGATCTCCTCTCTGTAATCTAAACTCCTATGAATGCACTGAGAATATTCTTGTGATATCACTGAAACAATACCTCTGAAATTACCAAAGTACATCTTTGAAATACGAACTTGATTTCACTGTTTTATGTGAAGTCCTTAGGTTGGTATATATAGTGGTTTGCCCATAATAAATGAGCCGACATGATCATCATGAACAATTATGTCTCCATTTTATGGTTAGGCTAACTTGAGTTCTGTTAAGTGAAACCAGCTTGAGGATAATCTATTTGACGTTGACTTGAAGGACACTTGATGGAGGAGTCTTTGACCAAACAAACATATTGACTTTGACCCAAATAAATAATCCTAAAGCCTACAATGGAGGCTTGACCTATAACAATTTACCCAAGCATGAAACCCATGCTTTAACAAGTCAATTAAATCAATAATATTTTTTTTTTGCTTTCTTTTGACAAATATATTACATTTTGACTTCAAGTACAACTATGAAAACCGAACCTAGTTACATTTTCCAACATGAGTTACCCCTTTCCTCAACCTGCTTTTCCCGCACATCTAATGCGCCCTTTCTATGAATTGCTTTAACTTGGGTGCATAGCTCAGGAGCCAAGCTTGCTTTTGAAATTTTCCATTACCTTGTAATGATGAGTCAGTTTATTGCTCTTCAATATTCAAACAATACAAAAGTTCCTTTTTATGGATGAAGCATCATCTGCTTGCGAAACTGGGTGATTGTTAGGCCCCTATACTACTAGTGTAACCCCTTATTGTTATTAGTACAACCCCCTTATTATATTGTTGTACCCATATAGTCCCCATAGAAGCCCACTATTGTTATTATTGTGTTCTTACATTATTATTGTTATGTTGGCTCTGATTATATTATGACCCCTTAGACTCCTATATATAGAAAGGAGGTCTTGTCATTTGTATCATCCAAGAATTGTCATTTGTGTAATGTAAAGGAGGTTGCCCCCTCGAAGAGACTTATTTCTAAGGCGTTCCTCTATCTTTTCTATCTTTTTGTGAGTTGGTTTCATAACATTTGGTATCAGAGCTTTGGATTCTAGGGTTTCGCTGCTCCAAATGGGTCATCGTGGCATTTTCGCTATAACTTTTTTTCTGCAACGTTTCAGAAGCGAAAAAAAAACCCATTTGAGACGAAATCGCATTGAACCTCGGGTCCGAATTTCAGAGCTTTTCGCGTTATATTTGCGGAGATATGATCTGAGCAAGTTGGTCTTTTTGCAGACTCTGAATTACATTCCAAACAAGTGACTTGGGGAAAATCGTCATAACTTTTGTTTTGGGCGTCAGATTGAAATTTTGTAACAAGTTACAGAAAGAGGACGGACTATAGTTTCCCGTGTATATTTTCTAGATCCTAAGGTTAAAACAGTGACACATGGCACCTCATACAAGTTTGATCTTCTGAAAAGGTATATAATCAAGTCATCTTGGGAGATTGTACATAACTCTTTCTTGGAGAATCTAAATTCGATCAGACTGGTGGCATTGGAAAGAGGACATAGAGGGCTACTGCAGGTCACAATTTCAAAACTGGAAGCACTGAAGTTATAGAGTTATAGTTGTTTCAAGATCGAGCTCCTAAACTCAAGAAAAGGCAATATGAGGTATTTTGATGGCAATGATCCGGTAAATTGGATACTTCAGATGGAGCAATATTTTGATTTACATGGTGTACCACTGTTACAAAAGGTATGTATTGCATCTTCATATTTAGAACCAGATCAATTTTTATGGTTTAAAGGGCTTTGTTCTCGTAAGCAACTTGTTACATGGTCAATTTTCATGGAGGAAATGATAGCACATTATGAGGATACAAAGAGAAACATCTTCTTTAGAGCAACACCACAACAATTGGAAAGAGTAAAAGAGCTTTGTTACATAGTGGAAAGTAAAATTATGGCAACAAGGAAGACTACCCCTCACAACTATAAATATGGAAGTGTTGTTTCTCCTAGCCTTCCGCAACCTACAAGGGTTACACCATAACAATTGGAAGAGAAAAGAGAAAAAAGGCTTTGTTACAATTGTGATAGCAAATGCACTAAAGGTCATAAGTGTGCTGAGAAGAAATTATTTTACATAGAGTATGAAGAGGAGGAGGTAAAGGATCAAGAAATGTCAAAAGAAGAGTATATACACCAGGGACCAACCCCAAAGAACGAAGAAGTGAATCTGACCATATCTTGTAAAGCATTGGCAAGAATTACCACTCAAACTCTCAAGATAGAAGGACATATGAAGGAGAAAAAGGTTCAAGAAGTGAAAGATCACATTGAGAAAGAAGAAATGAATCCAACCATATCTTGTAATGCATTCGCTGGAATTACTACTCCTCAAACTATCAAGATAGAAGGACATATCAAGAAGAAAAATGTTCAAGAAGTGAACGATCGCATCAAGCATCAAGAAATGAATCCAACCATATCTTGTAAAACATTGGAAGAAATTATCACTCAAACTCTCAAGATAGAAGGAAATATCAAGAAGAAAAAGGTTCAAGCAGTGAAAGATCACATCGAGCATCAACAACAAGTTCTCCAACTTTTAAAGGATAACGCCACTTTGGTGCAGAATCGAATGAAAAAATAGGTAGATCAACATCGCAGTGAAAAATGTTTTGATGTAGGTGATTGGGTATTTTTACGTTTACATCTCAAGCAAGCTATTTATGAGAAGGAAATGTTGGCAATACTACATGCACTTAAGAAATGGCGACCTTACCCAATGGGAAGACACTTCAAGGTAAAAATGGATCATGATAGCCTTAAATACTTTTTAGAACAACTATTATCTTTAGAAAAACGGAAAAAATGGGTCACAAATATGTTGGGTTATGACTTTGACATCATCTATAGAAAAGGGAAGCAAATTTTTGTTGCAGATGCACACTCAAGAAAGGATGAGGATGTGGAAGCATCGTTTTGTGCTATTTCTATTATCCAACCAGATTGGATAAACGAAGCAAGTGATGAATGGAAGAAGGACGAAGAAGTATGGCCACTCATTCAAAAGTTGCAGAAGATCCCAATTCAAACAATATTGCAAGAACTTGAAGAGGAAGGAAAAATCATATTAGAACCTAGAGCATTCACAGAAACAAGAACTCGACAGCTACGAAATCGATCAATTTCAAAGCATCTCATCAAGTGGAAGAACTTACTTGTTGAAGATTTCACATGGAAGGACAAGAATTTTATACAGAAGCATCAAGAACTACTCAAGCGTTGAGGACAACACTTTTTGAAGGAGAGGGGCATGTTAGGCCCTATACTACTAATGTAACCCCTTATTGTTATTAGTACAACCCCCTTATTATATTGTTGTAACCATGTAGTCCCCATATTGTTATTATTGTGCCCCATAGAAGCCCAATATTGTTATTATTGTGCCCTTACATTATTATTGTTATGTCGGCTCTCATTATAATATGACCCCTTAGACTCCTATATA
>APFE030583540.1:384587-418065 GCA_000404065.3 Pinus taeda | reverse complement strand
ATCCAAGAATTGTTCATTTGTGTAATGTAAAGGAGGTTGCCCCCTCGAAGAGGCTTATTTCTAAGGTGTTCATCTATCTTTTCTATCTTTTTGTGCGCTGGTTTCTTAACAATGATGGCTAATAAGGAGGGTAGAGCTCATATTAGAATTTTTCCCATGTCCTAATCAAATGTTCCATCCATCTTTTGCATTATCTTTTTATTTCATTGTGGCTTTCTTATGATTTTATCTTTCTTTTAGTTGTAAGTTTTCTAGCCCAGACTCAAGGATGAGGATGGAAGGGTGTCAATCACAATGATCAATGACTACCAACCTAAAAAATGGAAATGAATAAAGGGAAAAATGGAAAGTAGTAAGTATGGAATATCTTTGACACACTACTTCAATCAAACCTTCCCCAGTAGTGCCCTTCCTAAAACCCTGAGGCCTAAAAGGAGATCCCATTGGACTAGATCAATGTTGCAGGATCCCCCCCCGGAATCTAGGGGGAACCACATCCCGTATGGATCCACCACCGATCCTTTGATGAAACTACAGATCCAAAAATCGGGTTTCTCGGCGATTCCTCGAAGATTGGATTTGCGGGGGCCCGATCTGTAGGTCTGGAAAGGATCGATTGTGGATCCATGGAGGTTTGAGCACAGATCCATCACAGATCTGAGAGAAGGTGGACAGTTCACACAGTGCCACGAGGCTTTTTTTTGTTTTTTTGTTTTTGGAATTTTTGAACTGTTATGTGAGGAACTATGCTCTCCGAATACTCCTAAGGTGTCCCTTGATAATCCCTAGACACTTCCTAGATGCTCCCTAGTGGTAATGTTAAATTCTTAATTCATTTTTATCCTTTTACTTAAATTTTTAACATTACCATGAAATGACTCAGGGTCTTTGAGAGTGGTTCCAAATTCCAACCTCATTAGATTTCATATGGAGAAAATAGAATTTCATATCCCATTCAAAATTCAACAGACTTGATAGTTTACAAGATTGCAGGATCAATGGGATTGTGGCATTTCATTAGATTATATCATGTATGAGCGCATGTGATTGGCATTGATCAAGAGCATCAACACTGAGCCCTATATGTACAATGTAAGTGGTGTTGACTGTTGAACTCCTTTGTCATGGCCTTAGCAATAATGTACCCTTCACTCAAGTCAAAATCATTGATCAGTCATGTTAAGCTTTCTCTACCATATTATAAGGCTTGGATTAGGCCATTTGATCAAAATTGGACAATGTTGACTAATATCCCTAGAGAATCGAAGTAGAGGCAAGGACTAGACAAGAGGAGTGAAATTTAGATTCTAGATGGTTGATGCTGGAATAATTAATCATTGAAGTACAATAGATGCCATATCTATCTTGATTTATGTACAAATATGCATGTTTTCATATCTTCAACTAATTTGGTATTTTGGATGTTTTTTTAATATAAATGGCAAAATAAAAAAAGAAAAAGAAAATATATATATAATAATATATATATATATATATATAATAATAATATATATAACTTCGCTTCCTAGATTTTTTGAATATGACACTTTTGACACTTTGCTTCCAAAAAATGTCCTCGCTTCGTGCAACATTGGACTAGAGTCAAAGACTAACCTCCCAAGTGAAGTGAGGGAACAAGAATATAGTCAAGATTGGTCAATCATCCAGTTTGCCCCTTGATCCATATCATTGTGCCCATAACATTAAGTGAAAGCACATATTTAATAGATGTTTCTGAGAAGCTCTGCTTCCTAGATTTTTGGAAAATGACATTTCCGATGCTTCGCTTCCAAACAACGTCCCTGCTTCATGCAACTATGGACTAGAGTCAAAGACTAACCTCCCAAGTGAAGTGAGGGAACAAGAATATAGTCAAGATTGGTTAATCATCCAGTTTCTCCCTTTATCCATATTAGAGTTCCCATAACATTAAGTGAAAGCACATAATTACAAAATGGTTAAAGTACTTGTTGATGGAGGACGCACCTTCCTTAAAGAGAGAATGTCAGATGGAGAAAGAAATTTGGCTGAAGCAAGAAGTGGAGGATCCTGGTATTATGTTATGCGCTAATCAAACAGGGTTGTTGGCTGGTTGTCTGTCCAAGGAGGAAAAAAATTTCTCCTATCAGTTACCCTCTTTTTTGTGGATAACATTGCCATACTTGTGACACATGACATTTAAAGGGGATATTTTCGGACTCTAAATCTTGTTGTTGCACCTTTGTGCCAATCTTAATGGAAATTCTTTCCAGAATTGGCTTGTTGAGATGTAGAGTGGCACTGTAAAGCTGTGAATATTTAATGTAAGATTCCAATCCATCTCCAATCTTCTTCAGACAATAATTATCCAAAAATCAGAAGGTAGAAAAGGAAAGTACATCGAGACTGGAGTCTTTGAGAAAATATTTGCCTTTGGGTCAAAGAGTCAACCCATGGTCTGATATTTCATGTATAAACCATCCCTGTTCAAGAACCATGTGCCTCCTCCAAAAATCATTCCCTCTCTGCCACAGATACACAAACAATTAGGATATAATCCCTTCCCAGGAGAGACAAGTCATAGCTTTGCTGAAGTTTCCAGTTTTTCATTATCCAACTCTTCAGGGTGTTCTCTGATGATCAGAACCACATGAATCTGCAGATCAAACTCCACAATCAGAGTTTATGCACCTCTCACAAAATCCCCATAGGGGCGATATCAATCATAGATTTTGTTTCACTTTTCCCCTAACAACCCTTTTTTGGAATAACTAATCCCACTTTCTCAGGTTTCCTCCTGGAGGTAAGCCATTAGATACTCCTGGGAAGGAAGATCATTACCTCTAGCTAGCATTTCCTTTAGTTTTTCAAACTTGAACCCGTGGACTCCTCACATTGCTCTGGTCCTCTTTGTTTCACCTCCACCTACATAATTATCTAGAGAAATCTTTCTTTATTGTGGACTTATTAATTGGAAACATTTTTAAGAAGAAGCAAGTAAAGGAAAATTAGAAAGAAAAAAAGAAAGAAATTATTTTAACATCCACAAGGCTAAAAATAGCTATGGCATAGATTGCTTCTTCATCTGCTTGATGTATTCGACCCTTTTTCTGTGGAGCTTCAAAATAAATACTCTCAGCTTCTTGACAAACCCCTCGCTAAATAGATTATCCCAGGAGCTAGTTGCCAGCATATCTGCATAACTTTCCCTGTTGTCTTTGAAGACCTCACATTCTAAAATGAAATGTTTTTATGTTTCCACTTTTTCTGGAAGAACAAAAAATGCATACTCTTTCCTCCCACACTTCCTTTGGCCTCTTCCAGCGCTCTGTTTCACAATGGAGTTGATGAGAATTAGTTCTTAACTGAGCAATAAGAATTTTGGCTCTCCAAGAGATATTGGCCTCTATGTATGCTTTTGGTTGATGACTATGAGTGGGATTAAACACTTCAATATAATAATTTTTCTTTCTTCCGAGCTCCTTATCCCAAGTACGCTTGTGGAACTTTTCCATAACAAAAGATTTTAACTATTTGTTATTTGTGGGACACACATTCAAGCAAATACCCCATTTACTAAACCATTTGTTATTTTGCTGCATCCAAGTTTTTTTGCTCTTGCACAATCTATCATTAAAGACAACCTTAGGCCATCTACCCTCTTCCATTTGCTCTATTTTTTTTAAATACCTTATGACTCGCACCATAGCAATTGCTTCAATAGGAGTAGTCCCTATTTCACTTAACAAGATATCATAAGGAACTGCTCTTTTAATCCTAAATTTGTTTTTAATCAAACGCTTCTGAATTTTCTCAATTTGTCTCCATTGCATGTCAGATGTACTGCTGGCCCATAGTTCACAACCATAGAGAATCACCGGAATCACTAGAAGCCCAAAAAGAGTTTGAGTGGTTTTCCAGTCCCATAACTCTGCCTCTCTACACCTATTTTGAAAAGCATAAAAATGCTTTCCAAACCCCCAAAAGTTCTTTTCTTTCTACAACCATTCCAGCTTAGATTTTTGTTGAAGTCAATTCCGAGGTATTTGTAATCCGCAACTTCTTCCAGAATGTTGCCTTCAAAGTAGAACTTATGCTGGTTATGTTTTCTTTTCTTAAAGAAGACCTCTACTTTCGTTTTGTTGATATTGACTTGCATCCCCACACTTCTACAAAAATGCTCAAGGGATAGTAAGTGCTCTTGCAAACCAAGAGCTAATTTAGCGATTAGAATAAGGTCATCTGCATACAAAAGAAGCCTTATAACAAACTTGCCCAAATAGATACCATCACCCCCTTGCGAATTTAACCACTCCTCAAGCTTGTCGATATATTTTATCTCAAACATGATATGCTAGGCTCCTTTTGGAAATACTCGTATCCCCAAACAGAGCACTCTGAGTGAGTATACAAAATTGCAGATCCTTCTGTTAGTTGAAAACACTAAAATATAGTTAGTAAAGAAACAAGCGTGCTCTTGTACGTTACCAATAGTGTGTCAGATTAACCTTCTAAGCATTTGGATTTTTAATGATCTAAAGGATTTACAATAAAGCACTGCTTTTCCTTCATTTCACATTACCCTGCTTCCACTTTTTGCACATTTTATTCCACATATTCGCATTCCCCTGCGATGGTTCTGCACTATTATTTATTAATTTAAAATTGGTTATGTTTTCCACTCCTAATGAAGTATTTGATGTTTCTTTTCATGTTTAATTTTGTTAATTTTTAGGGCTAGATTGTTCTCTACTGTAGATAATTGCAATTTTTAAACTTTTACAACATATTCACATTACGTTCACCCCATAATATCATATCATCATTAGCAATTGTGTCTAGAGAACAATAACATCAACAATGCAACGGAACAATAGGGAACAACAAAAGAAAAGCATACACAATAGAGACACCAGGATTTAGGTGAGAGACCAAGGTAAAACCCCACAAGGGGAAAAACCCAACCAAATTCTTCTTAGATATTCATCAAATGTTCAACTGAGATACAATGTGCAGTTACAATAAGACACAAGTCCTTCTACAACAAATACATTAGGCCTTCTAGGTATCCCTGAATCATATGAGGGTCTCATGGGATGGCAACAGACATGGAGAGAATCATAAGACCTCTGCTAGGGCTGTATCCATATCACTATCATAGGTAGCATACATCTCAGTCATGTCACTGTCATACATCACTTTCATATTACAGCCATACATCTAAGATATACTGCAATACATCAAAGAGTCATTGCCATACATCAAAAATCACTGCCATATCAGGGTTACTATTATCGAGAGTGTTGTAGACATACTATTGTCACTGTCATCATTGTCATAAAAAGTGTGTTACCACTGTCATCAAGAGCAAACATCACCACTATGTTGTCCATTAACATCATTGACATGTAGCCCAATCTACATTGTTATACTTCAGGGAGTCACGGTTATGCCAAGTTTCTTGTCATATCAAAGTTCACTGCCAACTACTATATCAAGATCATTGTTATGCCAACTTTACTATCATATGGATCACTTAGAGATAACAAAGTGTGCCATAGAAATACAATGCGAACCTCAGAGAGACTACATGCAGATCTCAGAGAGATAATGCTTGGCATAGAAATACAATGCGAACCAATGTGAATGGATTTGAGTCACAAAGTAATAAGTGCGAGCTACTGTGAATGTAGCGCGAAACTGTAATATATCGAGCCTCAGAGATAGTGAGCCACTTTAATGTGATGCCACAGCGTTTTGTATATATGTGAGTCATAAGGAGATATGAGCCATTGTAATATATCAAGCCTCAGAGAAAGTGAGCCATAGTAATGTAGTGAGCCACAAATTATAGTGAGCCACTATAATATAGAGGGCCACAATGAGCCATAATGAACATAAACAATATATGTGAGCCTCAGAGTATATATGCGAGTCACTGCGAGCCTTAGAGTATAGAATGCGAGCCTCTAAGTATAGATGCGAGTCACTTTGAGCCTTAGAGCATAGAATGCGAGCTTCTAAGCATAGATGTGAGATATTGTGAGCCTCAGAGCATAGAATGTGAGTCACATGAGTATAGAACGAGCCACAGAAGTATAGTGCGTGCCACTGCAAATGTGAACCACAGTAAATGTGAGCCACAAAAGATTATAATGTGAGCCTCAAAAATAAGACGAGTTGCCTCAGAAGACTATGTTGCAGAGATACACGACCTGCTTCAGAAGTCTGAGCTCAAATGGAGGAGGATAGGTGCCCTTTTATAGTTGTTCCCACGTATGAAGGGTCACGACTTTTGGGTAGGGTGATGTTGAGAAATCTAGGGGGCAACAAGTGTAGGTGATTTCTCTTACTTTGATAACTGCTTGTGATGTATTTTTACTTTACTTGATTAACTTCTTCTTTCCTTTATTATTATTAGTGATCTCAATCATCAAACAACTACCAAATCATAAAGAACAATGAGACAATAGGACACAAGATATAGGCGATCAGCCAGGGGCAAAACCTCTCCAACTAAGATGAAAACCCACCAGAATCCTTCTCTTCTTATAGAACTTCAATTGATGAATTCCAAGACCCATGACCGTTGACCAAGACCCTCCAAGACCAAATCATCCTTCCTTCTTGATGAGCTTTCCTTACACAACTTATAGCAACAAACTTCGACCTTCCAGAAACTTCTCCAACAACTTCGACTCCAGCAACAATTTCTGCAACTTCGACCTAGCATCTTTGGCAACATCAACCTAACAGCTTCACAACTTTGATCTAGAGGCAACTTCACATCTTCGATGTTGCAGTTTCACAGTTTTGACCTTACAGCTTCACCGCTTCGATCTTACAGCTTCATAGCTTCGACCTTGCAGCTTCACAACTTCGATGCAACTTCAAAATTTCGTCTAGCCCAAAAACTGTAGAAACCCTAACGAAAGAGAGAGAGAGAGAGAGAGGCCCAAAAACTTTGATATTGATTTTCTTCTTCTTCTTTATCCTTTTCTAGCTTCTATCTTGAGGAGATAGAACTTGCTTGAATGAGTGTACAAATGAGGCCGAATTCATTTTTATTTATAGGCTTGTGAGAGGTACGAATTGCTATCTTGAGGCCGACCTGTCCCTTCATGTAGGCCGACTTGATCTTTGTGCCATGACGAGGTCTTGGAGGGTCTTTTGACTCTATTTTGACTCAATAATTTTTTCTTTACAATATGTAACATGCCCAAATGGGTCTTCAATAGATGGCATGTGAAAATGCCAATATGGAATTCTATTGCAACAACTAGTATTATTTCTCCTAATTGTTAATTAATTTCACGATTTATCTGCTACGACAAATATTGAAATAAACACACTACAACCTTCACAAATAAAATACTACAGAAAAATAATGCGCTAGAAATTGAGAAATGTTAGCACACACATAAAATATGAGACAATAATTTTTGGACAAATGTCCCTAGGAAAACCCAACTTAGGAAAATTGGTGTAGTAGTGAGGGTTTTTATTATTATGTAGTAGTGAAAATTTGAGTACAATTTGGATGCTTGAAACTGGCAATAGAAAATTTGGGCAAAATTATTGAAGGGAATTTCAATTTACCCTTCCTCCACAAGCAATCTCGACACAACTTGCCAACAGAAAAATCGGCCTCCTGAAGCTTCTGCATCACCTTCTGCGTTGGATTGCACAATCACTATGACATTTAGCCTCTGATTGGTCTCTGATGAAGTCATTCTGCCTTCTGTTGCTAAGAAATTCGTCTCTCCGATCCTCTGGAACCTTTGCTCGACCTCTGGATATGAGAATGATTTTCTCTCCAGCAAATCGAACTACCCTCTCTGAAGCTGTTGTGTAAAGCCCTGTGTTGCCTCTTTGGGATAACTCGGCCCTCTTGTTGCTGCCTCTCTTGATCACTGTCCCTGCCCCACTCACTGCTTCGATCTCTGGCTCTCTCCAGCAACTGACTATGACTACTTTGGAAATCGATTTGCCAAGAAAGCGAACTGCTCAAGTGTTTTCTCTATCACCACATCGACCTCTTCTTATAATCCATTGTTGGAGCACCAACGACCAAGATTAAAAAATAATCGATGGCTAGGATCATCTCTGGATCGATCCATGTGAGTTTCTAGACTATTCTCACCTTATCTCAATTAACATTGATTAATTAACCATATTCCCTAAGTTTAGACTTAGAAAATATTTAAAAATCGGTTAATAATATAATTGAGACACTTTTAGGCTGAATTTCCATAAAGGATTTATGGGTTTTGGAGATCTCATGTATTCTAGCCTCTCCACCAAATTTCATGGCTAGAACACATCTGATGCTACGAAAACTAACACTCAGTCTTAGAGAGGAATGTGTTCTAGTGTTGCACTTCCTGCCACAACACCCTGCCTCTGCATCATCTCCTGTCACGTTGTTGATGTCTGGCCATACTGCCCACCAACCACTGCGCAACTCTGATATACGTTGCATCTGTGCTGCTGCTAACCCTGTTGTATTGTTGCCAACATTGCATTTGCACTGCAATTCTATTGTTATTGCTATTGCAACCTCTGCAACTGAAAAGCATCCAAAATACTGAATCATTTGTGATCAGTATGATGCATCTATCTTGACTGCTACTAGCATCTACATTGTCACTGAAGAACCTGCGTTGCTGCCAACTCTGCACTGAGCAACCTGCTCTGCTATCAACACTGCACTGCGCTCCCTAGCCTCTAATTGCTACTAGTCTACAACTTTCACTCAGTCTCTAACTGGATCAATTGTCACTGATTCATCCTGTTACTGAACACTGTGGCCCCCGTAGCCAGGTAATAATCCATGAGGTGGACTCCTCAAGGACCTTGCCCAATCTCTATAGTTCTCTGGGACTACAACACCAAATCTCCCCACCTCACTCTTAGAGGCATATTTGCGAACATCGTGAAGTCTTCCTCCAACCTAGAGGACAACCTGTCGATCTCTGCTGAGGTTGCATGTTGGTCCTGCTTCTCCTCATTGTCCTTCTTCCTGAGAGGACACTGGGTACTATAGTGACCAATCTCACCACATTTGAAGCATTTGACCTTTGGCAGGTCCTTCTTCTTCCTCTGCTCCCCTTGCCCCTGACTGGGACCCTTTGATGTGAAGGCGACATTCTCCTCCTCCTTCACCACTTTCGATTCGCTACTATTGTTGCCATGGATGGAGCTCTTTAACAGAGTTCGTCTCAACTCCTCTTACTGCAAATTGGCCCACATCCTATCTCACTCTAGTAACCTATCTCTGCCCAATATGCTTTGGACAAAGAACTATCACTCCTCTGAGACATTGTTGAGTGCTAATCGCACTAGTTCAATGGGTTGAGGCGCTACCCCAACAACTGATCGCTGGTCTCAGACCTCCTGAATCCTGGTAAGGAAAGGATCTATCCCTTCCCCCTGCATCTGAATGCATTTCAGCTTCTCCTCAAGAAATATCTTTCATTGCTCGGAAGTTCCTTGGTATAACGTGGAGAGAGCATCCCACATTTGTTTGGCAGTATCTTTGCCAACTATATGTGAGACAAATATGATCCCGGATTCCATCCAAGATCAATCGCTTTGCCCGTGCCATCTCTTTCTTGTATTCTTTTTGCTAATCTACATCTTGGGAAACTGCTACTACATTATCAATGTAGACTTTTAGACCATATTCATTTAGAAGGAAGGACATCCTAGCCTTTCAGATGACATAGTTGGAAGCTCCATCCAACCTATCATGATCATGAAGCCCTACAGTGGCCATCTCAACGAACAGTCGAAAACTCCCTTTTTCCTTCTGCTTCGTTGCTGCTTTGCTATTTGCACTTCCTTCTGGAGAGAATATTTGCTCACAACTACTACCAGTCTACAAGGAAAATCGAACTTTTGAGGCTAGAAGTTCCTTGAGGAAAATTTTCCCTCAATTGTGTGCTTCTCTCTCTTCCACCCGACACTGGCTCTGCTCTAATGAACTGTTGCAAAACCCTCTGCATCCAACTAGAGATCTGCCCAACAAAAAATCCAAGCTGCTCCCTCTGCCTCTGGAATCACTTGATTTCGAAAATCAATTTTATCTGCCTCTTTGCGCAGAAAAATTGAACTTCCTCAAGTAACTTGGCCTTCTTGGCAAAAGACTGCGCTGACCCTGGGAATTTCGACCTGGTGCTCTTCACTGAATAGTGAAATTCCTTCTTTCACCTCTGAGCTCTCCTGCTAATCAATTACACTCTAATACCATGTGAAAATGCCAATATGGAATCCTATTGCAACAATTGGTATTATTTCTCCTAATTGTTAATTAATTTAACAATTTTTTGCTATGACAAATATCGAAATAAACACATTGCAACCTTCACAAATAAAATATTGCGGAAAAATAATGCGCTAGAAATTGAGAAATGTTAACACGCACATAAAATATGAGACAACTTTTTTTGGACAAATGTCCACGGAAAAACCGGTGCAACAGTGAGGGTTTTTATTATTATGCAGCAGCGATACAATCTGGATGCTTGAAACTGGCAATCCACAGCAAGAAAATCTGGGCAAAATTATTGAAGGGAATTTACCCTTCCTCCACAAGCAATCCCAGCACAACTTTCCTACAGAAAACTCGGCCTCTTGAAGCTTTTGCATCACCCTTTGCGCTGGACTATGCAGTCACTATGACATCTAGCCTCTGACTAGTCTCTGATGAAGTCGTTATGCCTTCGCTGCTGAGAAATTCGTCTCTTTGTCCATTTGGAACCTGAGAACGATTTTCTTTCCAGCAAATCAAACTGCCCTCTCTAAAGCTCTACTATGCAGAGCTTTGGCTGCCTCACTAGGATAACTCGACCCTCTTGTTGTTGCCTCTTTGGATCTAGAAAACTTCCTCTGGATCATTGTCCCTGCCCCTCAGTCACTGCTTTGATCTCTGGCTCTCTCCGATAACTGACTGCTGCTACTCTGGAAATCGATCTGCCAAGAAATCTAACTGCTCAAGTGTTTTCTCCATCACCACATTGACCTCCTCTTATAATCCACTGTTGGAGCACCAACCACCAAGATTAAAACATAATCGATGGCTAGGATCATCTCTGGATCAATTCGTGTGAGTTTCTAGACTATTCTCACCTTATCTCAATTAATACTAATTAATTAACCATATTCCCTAAGTTTAGACTTAGGAAATATTTAAAAATTGGTTAATAATCTAATTGAGACACTTCTAAGTGGAATTTCCAGAAATAATTTATGGGTTTTGGAGATTTCATGTATTCTAGCCTCTCCACCAAATTTCGAGGCTAGAGCACATCTGATGCTACAAAAACTAACATGACAATGACTCAATTGACTTTATGACAAACCTAGAACCACTCAATGGTTGCTTGACCTATAAATAAATTTCCCTTGAGCATGAAACCCATGCATCAAGAACACAAATAATAAATTTATTTTTCTATTTTCAGTAAATACATAAAATCACAATTACATATGCCATTATGAAGATCGAACCTAGTTACATATTTCAACACTCCCTCTTAACTAGGGAGGTATTCATAATCCATACAAGGTACTTGGACATTCTCAATCTGAAAAATTCTCATAAGAAGAGTCGGATTGGTAACCCATTTGTATAGCATCATATCATCCAACATTGTCACATAGCAAGGCCTTGACTAACAACTCTATCTCTCCACAAGATCAAAGCACAATGCTGGCGACACCAATGATTTATAGACACCCTCATCATTGTCTCTCTCGGAACATACCCCACCCGGGTTCTCTCAAAATATGTTCCACCAGGACTATTCTTATCTTGGATTTCCAATCCTCAAATAATATCGGTCCTCTATGACTACTCTTATCTTGGATGCCCTACCACATCCTCAAAGAGTATCGAATGTCATATGCTTACCCAATCCTCCATTCTTTTTTCCTAAGTGAAGACAAGAATGATGTGTCTACATCTCCCTCTCAACTAGGGAGGATATATCCATTCCAATGAAGGAATGCACCCATTCCTACAAAAGGAATGTACCCAAGCTCCATCTCAACTAGGGAGTTGACCAAGCCTCCCCTTAACCAGGGACTTGCTTCCAGCAGATCTCTAGGTGGAGATCATGGGACAACCAACTACTTGTAGGACTCCTTCTTTCTTTTGGAACTTCTTCAAAGGGCATTGACCATCCATCACTTTCGTTCATGAATCATGTTAGTCGTGTCATCCTTTCTTTCATCGGAAAGTGATTCACTAATCCATATCTAGCTTTCCTTCATACAACTACCTTCTCCACATCATGTTTTCTTCAGGATCTTATCATCCCACCACATGAGTATCAGTTGTAGATGACATCTACAACTTTTCCTTTGGTAGCCTTGCATTAGCCCATCTTGATATTTTTCAAAAATAAAAAATGAACATCAAATTACCTTTTTGATGGTCTTACATCATGACATCTGCTTGTTGTATCAACATCCTACATTCATATTGACACATCTCCAAAAAGATATTAAAATTTCAAGGGTCATCTTCCTTTCCAAACTTCTTCAGAGTCTTCATACCTTTTCCATGGAGATGTCATAGTCAATTCTTCTAGTTATCGGATGTTGATTTCCTTTTAATGTGACAGTAGTTGCATCTTTCACGATCTCTCCTTACTTTCTTCACATATTGCTTCTTAGGAACTTCCATTCATAGTTCCTTCATTTTTATCAACCACCTCATATTCCATATGAGGACTTATCATGTTGATTTTATCTAGTCAATATGTGAACCATGCCTTTATCCATCCTTCCAAAGGAGGAGATCCCTTTCTCTTGATCATGCTCATGAGGTGGAGCATTTATCCATGCTATCTGCAACTATATGACATGACTCAATTTTATCAAATACAAGCATACATACCTCATCTCTTCCTTTTGGTCATCTAGACTTCCTTCAGCAGCTTCTTTGATTGAAAGAACTTCAATTACCTTGATTTGCTTCACTTCTTTTGACATCATACCATCATTCCATGAATCCCATACAAGGTGGAATTTTCGGCGAGACACTTTCTTCTTCTAGTAGGTGAACTTTCCGATGATGATTCCAACGGAGGATCTTGATCATCCTCATTTGCAAATGCTCCCTTTTGAATGATGTATGATGAGCTCTATACTAGATGACTTTCTTTTTCCCATAAGTACTACTTATGCTTCTAATGAGGTTACCAAGAGCTACATCCTTCTATAGGTGACAACGATAGACTTCCGTTTCAACTATCTTTCATGCTTCTTTATGATGATGTCACGAGCTCTTGCTTTCAATCGTATGCTTCTATGATGCCATCTCCTAACATGATGCATCCTATCATGCTTCTAATGATTCCTACCATGATAGTTATACTTTATAACAAAAAACTTGAAATATAAACTTGAAAATAACTAGGTAAGGAAGACTATCTCAATCATAGTAGAGATCTTTTACTTCCTCCTCCTTGGATTTCTTCCTTTTAGCTTCTTCCACTTCTTCAGTGATATGGGCTTCTTCCCTTCCTCTTTTATTGTTGTCCTTCTTGAGCTTTGGACAATCTCTCTTGTAGTGCCCATATTCATGACAACCGTAGCATTGAACCTTTGACATGTTCTTCTTCCTTTTTTGAGGACCAAGCTTCCCAAACTTCCCTTTTCTTCTATCCATGGGAGCAAATGCTTGAGCTTGCTCGCTTGATCCTACATCGATTTTTGCCTTCAGCCTAGTTTTTTCGATTTTGCACAATGACCATAGTTCATTGAATGGAGTAGCTTCCTTCTTGCCATAGATGCTTGATGTGAAGTTGCCCCATTCCTCTGGTAGTGCATTGAGCACTATGGTAGTCATTTCCTTGTCAGACATTATTTCTCCCAACTCTTGGAATTGGTCTCTTATTTCTAACACCCTCATAAAGTATGAGTCTATTCCTTCTTCTTTTGATATCTTCATCTTGTAGAACTTGAGTTTCTTCTTTCAACGATTCAACAATTAAACCCTTAACATGACCAATGACTTCATTTTCTATTAGGATCAAATCTATCCTCTTCTTCCATGCAAGAAAGTTTGATGACCCAACCAATTTGTTGCTCTCCTTGCAATATGAAGTCATTTTGACATATTCAAATATAGATATAAAAATACTTACTTGTCAAGTGGAGATACTCCTAGATGATGGAATGTTCAACTTGATGCCTTCTTGATTTTGATGATGATGTAGATAATAGAAGATGTCTTCTTGGTGAAGATGTCTTTCTTCAAAAGTGATCCTTGGGTCAAAGGGAGATCACATTGATTCCTTGATGGTGATGAAAACTCTTTTTCCTGCTTTTCTTCCTTCAAGACAACGCTAGTTAAACTTGTTTCACAACCTCAAATTTCGACCCTTATTCAAAATTTTGGCTTGATGTGGAGAACATAGCCCAAAAAAGCACACCCAAAAGTGCTTTGCTCTTCCTTCCTCGTGATAATGATCGTAGAATGTGTGAGTTTCCCAAGAATCCTTCAAGTGTGGAACCCTTCTTTGGATGAGCTAGGGTTTTGAAGTCTTCTTTGATGCTCTTAATTATTCCCTTTCCATATGATGAGAGGGTTAGTCCTTCTTGATGATTGATGCTTTGGATGTTTCCAAGATGATCTCTTTATACTTCGACCCTAGAGTATCTTTCTTTGTGTTGTCGTTCCTTGATGTAGACACCTTAGCTCCGATACCATGTTGAGAAATCTAGGGGCCAACAAGTGTAGGTGATTTCTCTTACTTTAATAACTGCTTGCGATGTATTTTTACTTTACTTGATTAACTTTTTCTTTCCTTTATTATTATTATTAGTGTTCTCTATCATCAAATAGCTACCAAATCACAAAGAACAATGAGACAATAGGACACAAGATATAGGCGATCAACCAGGGCCAAAACCTCTCCAATTGAGAGGAAAACCCACCAAAATCCTTCTCTTCTTATAGAACTTCAATTGACGAATTCCAAGACCTATGACCCTTGACCAAGACCCTCCAAGACCAAGTCATCCCTCCTTCTTGATGAGCTTTCCTTGCACAACTTCTAGCAACAAACTTCGGCCTTCCAGCAACTTCGACCTAGCAGCTTCAGCGACTTCGACCTAGCGGCTTCACAACTTCGATCTAGAGGCAACTTCATAGCTTCGATCTTGTAGTTTCACAATTTTGACCTTGTAGCTTCACAGCTTCGATCTTGCAACTTTAGAATTTCCTCTAGCCCAGAAACTACAAAAACCCTAACGAAAGAGAGAGAGAGAGACCCAAAAACATCGATCTTGATCTTCTTCTTCTTCTTCATCCTTTTCCAGCTTCTATCTTGAGAAGATCAAACTTACTTGAGTGAGTGTACAAATGAGGTCAAATTCCTTCTTATTTATAGGCTTTTGAGGGGTACGAATTGCTATCTTGAGGCTGATTTGTGCCTTCATGTAGGCTGACTTGATCTTTGTGCCATGAGGAGGTCTTGGAGGGTCTTTTGACTCTATTTTGACTCAATAATTTTTTCCTTACAATATGTAACATGCCCAAATGGGTCCTCAATACATGACAATGACTCAATTGACTTTATGACAAACCTAGAAGCACTCAATGGGTGCTTGACCTAAAAATAAATTTCCCTTGAGCATGAAACCTATGCCTCAAGAACACAAATAATAAATTTATTTTTCTCTTTTCATTAAATACATAAAATCACGATTACATATGCCATTATGAAGACCAAACCTAGTTACATATTTCAACAGACTTGCAAATGTTGGAGGGAAAAAAATTGAATTTTAATTTTCACAACTTCTTCCTTTAATTTTGTTAAGGGAAATACCAAGACGAATTGATCTCATCAATAACAATAATTTTCCTTTATCCAACTTAAATTCTTTTTGGGGCAAGATGGGCTTTCCTTGGGATAGTTGAGTTCCTATGGGGAAATTCGTCCCATAGCTGCCCCAAATTTCAACAAATTTTGATGGGAAATATATTTTGTAACCAAAACAAAAAGGCCTATAAATGCCCAATCACCAATGGATATAGTTCTTTGCAGAGATAATAGACTCAGAAAAACACGAAATACTTGCAAATGGTTGGATTATGGTTTGATCACAAGTTAGATTGTCTATAGAAACCAACAATATATGGTGTCTTCAAAAAAGAAAGTCTACTCATAAACCAACTTAAAAGCACAGAACGATGAAAATACCTATGGAATCCTTGCTTACAAGTTCTTTAACTACTTAGATAGGGAAATTCTTTTGAATTTTAGTATATCCACCAAACGCACATGGGTGAGTATAAGCTATATAGTTTTTCTTGAGTACGTTCTTCCATTTATTTCTTATTTGTTTAAATTTCCAGAGTTTCACAATTTGTAATGTTTATTTAGATAAGATAATTATATTATCATTGACCAAGGAAAAGGTCAATGGGACTTTAAAATACAAATATCTCCGAATTTTCCTTGCTGGAAAACCCCAATATCTAAGGGCGTTTTAGAATGTTGAAGAGGATCCAAATAAAACTATGTGGCTCCTCCTTAACAGAAGAATATATACTATATAGTATGAGAAGTATATAAGATAGTGGGAACACTTTTACTCTTTTTAACTAAATATTATTGTTTGCTACCTGTATTTTGTTGGTATGTTGGGCTATTTTTTTTGAAGCAAGAGAATGAAAGGCATGCAAAGTGTATCTACTATCTGTGTTTGATACTAGTCATCAGTTGAAAGTTTTGCCCCTTGGGTGGTGCCCTAGTAACTTGCATGTCCATTCTTCTATACTTTGTGGCTGAATTGTGACATGAAGCTAGCATAAAAGAATGTACACAAAGACATGGTAGTCGGCTTAAGTCGTGTCCACATGGTTGTCGGCGCTGTACCACTTAGAAGGTCAATGCATCTTAGGTAAATGCACATGATGTCTTAACCTTGTCACATGCAATTGTGCCCATGCTAAGAAAGCCTATAACAGAGCTGGTATTTTGCGTCTATCTCCCACATCAATATTCAAATTTAAGACATAATTATGTGACTGCAATGATAGTATTAATACTGTTATCCCTGTCATCTTTGGATGGTTTGCTAAAGCTTAATTACTACAATCTAAGAAAAGACTTTACAATTTTGCAGCAAAAGAGCCAGTTGAAGAGGCAAGAATTCAAGAGCAAATTACAAAATATATTTGTTCAGGAAGAAAAAAACCGCATCCCCATTTCTCGAGGATTGTCATGGTCAGCAAATGAGCCACAGGTGATTACTGGATGAGTTTCGTTTCCTTATGCTGATTGTCATCATAACATTAAACATGCCCCTTCTTTGATCGTTCTAACTTATGTTTTCCATGCTTTCGTCCCAATGATATGTCAGTCCTATTCTAAACCTGTTTTTGCCTGTACAGGTTTTTCCAAAGCAGCCATTGAGAGGGAAATTTACTAAGCCACTAGATATAAAACTTCACACAGAGAAAAGAGCGATTGAACGGGCCAAATTCAATTTGCTAGTAAGGCTTTGATTTTGTACTAAATTGTTTTTACTGCTTTCTTTAGTTGTTTTTCTGCACAGAGTTACTCCGACTGTAGTATTGTACTTCATTAGTTATTGAAAACTTATTTGTTATTAATTGATGTTCTTTTTACTATGCAATATGGGATTGAAAAAAAACACTATATGGAATTTATTTCTATTAAACAACCACTTATGCTTCCTATGCATTTCTGCTGCCTTATTTAATCTCGAATGTCATTGCAAATTCCTAGTTAAGTTCAAGTTCAATTCTCTAGATTTTATTGCTTAATAATGTCTTGTAACGTGAATTGGCTTGCATTGTTCTCATATCTGTTCTTTCTATTCATGGTCAATCTCTAATTCATGTAAATATAGATAAGAGAATCCTTTGACGATGATTGGTTTTTGTGGGCTATGATTGATTAGATTGCAGAAAAATTATACGTTAGAGAGCAGCAAAGGATAGAGGAAGAGAGGATACAAAAGGTACATACATGACATGACTTAGTTTTTCCACTCTCCTATCTCTGACAAGAAAAACTATCCATATTAAGAACATTTTGACTATGGTAAATATAACAGCTACTTGAGATGGAAGAGATAAAGAGGATGAGGAAAGAGATGGTTCATCGTGCTCAAATTATGCCTTTCTTTGGTCGGCCTTTCACTCCAAGGAGGTACGCACCAGCTCCATGCAGATTTCCTTTATATTATCCATAACTCTTTATATGTGAGGATTTTCAAAATGTCGATTTTTTAACAGGTCAACAAGGCCTCTGACAATCCCAAAAGAGCCAAAAATTCATTATCCTTGCCACAGAAGAGCCACCACTTGCATTTCATGGAATAGTGATCTTTACACCTCGCAATGAGAACAGAATTCAGATCAATTTAGATGGAATCATGGGAAGCAGATTGTAAAATAGTTTTTAGATAGAGGAAATGAGTCCCTACCAATTTTTCTTGACTGGAATCAAGAGTATGAACTATTCTTATATCTCATCTCTTGCATTCAGGCCTGTTAAAGGAGAATTATGGCCCCACTCGCAGTTGTTTTTTCCTCATTAAATTAAAGGTTGAAAGGTTGGTTCTGGTAATTTCAGCATTTTTTGAGCAATTAGCTTCTCCACAAGAATTTCAGTAATTTGTAGGCCCCTCTCACTAGTCTTTGTACTTGTTTTACATTAATTAAATCATTCTAATTAGCCCAGATATCTTTCTCATCCAAGTCTAAGCAATTTAGGGAATAACCATGCTTTGGGAAAACTCCACGTGAGTTTTTTGTATATCATTTTTCGATTGTTTCGCTCCAAGATCTTTTAATGATTCAAATACACAGAAAATTGAAACTGGAATCTAGAGAAAACATAATTATATGCATCTCCATAATGACAATGTCGAAATCTTTCCTTTTAAGTGTACAACAGCTGATATGAATATTGTGTCATCTCCATAATGGCAATATCAAAACTTTCTTTTGAAGTGCATAATACTGTATATGAATATTTTTTTGTTGCATATATGATAGCCCACATTGCCCCCTAGAAATTTTGAATAAATTGTAGCCATAAGTAAATTTATAAGCTAATGGCATCTGGGAATTTTAAAATTGCTTTTCAGGATCCGAAATTTTCCTTTGAAACTACGGTTGTATATATTTACATCAACGTTATATAAGATTGGACTCTTCACAATATAAAATTGATGGATAAAGAAAGGCAATCCTCTGTAATCCTATCTAGTTTAATGTGGAGTAGAGTTGTTAAAAAAATGGGGACTTCTAAAGTTTGAAACCCACCTTTTTTCTTACATTCCTGTTTCCAAAAGTTGTTAATCCTGGTAAGTTATCGAGTGCGTTGACATGGTTTTTAACCAAAGCGTAAGGTATTGATGCCATTTCCTGTAAGATTTGGTGATAATATCGTTAAGGATTACAACAAAGACATGGTTTGATGCAACAACCATTATGCGTGACATGGAGCTTACCCAATTTATTATGAAGAGTAGTGATGGCAGTTTTTGAGAGCCGTATATAACTGAAAGTTCAAGAGGGGAAAATGAGCATATATGATGAGTTGACAAAATAAGAGAACAATAAAGGTGTGGAAACACTAATAATTCTTTTAAAATATATTCAAAACAGTATAGTGATTCAATTGATTGATAGATTTGAGATATTAAAGTCGGGGAGAAAATCCAGAATATATGGCCCAAGTTATCTTAGTAATTAGGTTATTATTTAGCTAATTAATCATAATCTCACTAATGATTTTTTCAGACATTATTTAATACAAATGATTTTGTACAAAATATAAAAAGACTAAAAACAAAAATCACTGAATTATATTGGGTACAAAGTAGATTATAATATAATTTTATTCACATAGCTTAAAATGTTGTGTTCGGGTAAATATGTCTTTCCCTTTGGAAAGTTTTTACTTAAAGCCTTTGTACCAAAGACTAATTCGTTCAAGTGATTTCTACTTTCATTTTTATTTTTTTTTAGTACGGATATATGCGTCACTTGGATCGATAGAAGTTATGAGAGTGATCTTCTCTAATGAAATCATTTAATGTACTCTGTTGAAAATGCTCAATACGTCCAAGTATGACTTAAACAAAGGCATAATGAATTCTCTGATGAAAAGATGCCATCCACATGGCACTTCTGAATTAAAAAAAAAAAAAATTAAACACATGTAAAAAGTTGGTTGTCAGATTAGAGAACATTTTCAATGTGAATTTTGACTGAAAATAAGTAACCTGCTGATGGGCCAAAAATCCAACGGTGAGCATATACAGTTCCCACTCATTTAGTGCCCATTGGCAAGCCACATATTTGTTGCCCGTGAATTTTCATTACTTACTAATTCTCTATGATTTCTACTCCTATTTCAACCAATGCATTGTGCTCACTAAGAAATTAATCAAATAGAAGTTGGGAAATATTATTTGCCTCTTTTAAATCCGCCTTAAATGTTCAGTACAAAGATGTAAAGTCTTCAAAGACTACATTAGAGATATTTACCTCTTATAACTCATTTTCTCAAGGAGATTTAATTATTGTAGAGGTGGGAATCCACAAAGAGAAGTTTAAATTAGTTATTTTTTACATTACTGAAAGATTCTTAAATTTTCATACCATTTTTTACAAGCTTATTCTAAATCAAACTATGTATTTTTGTATATTTGATATCCTCTATGCATTCAAGAATAAATTTATTGAATGCATTCAATAAAAAATTGGCTTTTGCCTTGCTATTCTATGAAGATGCACTAGTTTTTTTCAACATTCTAATGTTACAAGCAAGAAATTGAAATTGAAAGTATAATATAATTTGCATTCAATGGATCTCTTTTCCTAATGCAAATATGAAGCCAAGGCCGTGTGGATATACGTATAGACTACTTTAAACCATCACAAAATAACACAATTTTCTTATATCAATTCAAATTGACAATGATTTTTCCTTTCTAGTAGGGATTTGAGGGTGAAAAAGAGAAACAATTTTTAGAATTAGTAAGTTTATTCATGCTTCATGGTATCCCTTACAAGGTTTGTTTATTTTAAATTCATCTAAATCTAATTTCTAACAAATTGAATGGAAAATGTTTTTGGGCCATTCAAGCAAAGGAAATTGTAGTCATTTTGTGTCCCTTAATACTGCTACAAAAAAAATTGAGTGATATTTATTGGAAGTACATGTGAGTCCTATTTTTAACAAAAATACTACCAAATTATGTTTCAATCATGTGAAGTTATTACCTTTTAAAATATTGAGGTATTTTTCAATTAAATACATTTAAAACATGTTCTAGATATCACTATTATTGCAAAATATAGTTTTGAACTAAACTAACAATAAAAAAATATAATATACTTATCTTATATTTGAAATATCATTAACATAAACGGATTTTTTTCCACGGAAACTTTATTTTTGCAAAACTAAGTTACTTTTTTCAGATGTCATGGGGGCATATTGATTGTCTTTGGGGAATCATCAAGAACTAGTACAAAAACAATCCATTATTGTCCTCATGATGATCTAGATACAAATTTCCTATCAACAATTGTTAAGTTCAACTAAAAACTCAATAAACAAAATAAAGTTTTTGAACAAAGTCCAAAAGGATGGTTGGGTGGGTTTCCATGCAAGCTAAAAACTATGTTGAATAAGAACTAAAATTACATTATAGCATCTAAAACGAAGGTTACAATCTTGTGCTCCAATTGTTATCCGAGTGCAACTCTAGTGGCATGTAGTGGTGGATAATGGAACGAAGAATGGTATGATCTGAATTTATGAAGGAATCAAAATGATATACATATAACAAAAACACAAAGATACAATGAAACTTGAATTCTATTAATAAATGGAAAATATTAAAATTGTATACATGTAGAATGAAAACAAAATGGCTGAGATGGGGGTAGCTTATCTCTGAGAAGAGATGTGACAACTACACGTCTTCCCTGAATCATCTTACAATGAGGCTTAGAGGCCTTTTAATCATAAAGAAGTATGAGAAACCCTAAACATTCAAAAACCTAACCTTGGGAGATGAAGTGACAAAGGCTTGTGGGCCCGATGGAGTAAGTTGGAACGTCGACTTCTCGAGGTAGTAACTTTGACATACAATCTATGTTTGGCATGCACGATAACCCATTGAAAATGTCTATCTGAGAAATACATTTTCCAACTTAATAATTGACTATTGCTAGCCCATTTTCATAAAAAAAATGTCATTAAATGCCTCAAAACAACTTCGAAATTTCAAAACCTAAAAATTATAGGAAAATTGCCAAAATAGAAAAATGTGTTGTGAGCCACTAGAATAGGTGGGTTTCCATTGATATCCACCTAGATCATGGTAATATTTTGACACCATGCATGTTACCTCCTCGGAGATAAACCAAGATATAGCTTCCATGTGGGTATTGCATTCTTTGTAAATGTGAGCAAATGAGACTTCAATAAACTCAGTGCTTAGATGCATTGTCTCTTCCAACAGAGGAATTAGAATTAAGGTTGTGCAACGATGGTCACCTTTGAGCCATTTGATAACCACCATCGAGTCTTTGAGGACTTCAAGACAATTGACTCCCTTCTTTAAAGCTAACAAAATAGTAGCTTGAGAGCACTTAGTGCTGCCAAATTGGTGGAACTGATACCTAGTCTTGCTTTGAAATTGAGGTAGTGAGAATTTGATAGGTAAAGAGTACCTCCTACTCCATAGAGATGTGACCCCCCCTATGACACCCCGTCAAAGTACACCGTCAAATTTTTATTTTTATTTTCTTCATTATTGTATCTCCTCCACTACCAAGGGTCGTGCCCAGTTTTTCCTCATCTTGTGGGAAGTTTCAAAGGATGTTAAGACCCTAGGTTGTGCACAAGAGGGTATCAATGAACATATCTTCAAATACATTGGCATTTCAAGCGAGCCATATGCCCCAACATAAAATCAAAGGAAGAACTTTACACGCTTTAAGTATTGGCTTTTAACACCATGTTTTAAGATAGTCCTCCACAAAGGTGCCAAACTAGACATTCTGCAAACATGTTAATCACCCAATCTCATTTCAAACTTTCTAGTGTAACTATAATCCACAACAAAATGGAAATTAGGCTCTTCCTCACACTTACAAACATTGCATTGGCTAGGATTGAATCTTCTTCTCCTTTGCAATATGTCTGACGTCAAAGCTTTGTTTCTCGGTAAAAACCACATTATTTTTTTATTTGTTTAAAGGCATTGGAACTTCCAAAAAATCGACCACTACCACTTCAATTCATCTCTAAAATCTACAAATATCAAACAATTGGAGCCCCCTTTTGGCATTTCAAGTCCAAGGGGTGTGTGGATCTATACTAGGAAGCCTTCATTATCAGTGAACTGAACATGATTGGATTTTAGTTTTCCAACATAGGAAGTCCATCTTCATGTTTTCTCCTCTCTAAAGCCAAAATATTCTGAAGTGACCTATTATTACATAAAATGACTCCACCAAAATTTTTTGACTTTAAACAAGTTTGACTTATTCAATGATCTCTTCCTTGTCTCCTAAACCAATTTCCTATGTTTATCAAAGATTCTCTTATTTAGAGCACAGACTTTTTTTTACTGTGCCATTTGTTTTATTATCCCATCCCATCATTATTTAAAGCCAAGTTTATATATATATAATTTAAAATTAAGGGATTATTCTATAATATTTTTTATTAAACTCAAATTATGCCATTAAATAAATGGATGTTATTAGGGGTGGCAAGAGCGAGGGCAGGAGGGAGGGGAAGGGGGCGGGGTGATTATTCACCTTGAGAATAATCTGGAAATCAAATTCTCCTAGGGATTGGGCAAGGCTACCAACAATGTAGCTAAGGCCTACACTCTATACCAAGGAATAAAACAACCAGTGAATTTAAACATCCAAGATATCATAGTGAACGAAGATTTGCTTATTATTCTTTCCAGGGTTCTAAGCAAATCACTTCTGATCGATCTCAAACTTGCTCAGATAATCAAGAAGGTATTTAACATGCTTTGCCTTGTTGTAAAATGTAACTAGGTTCAATCTTCATAATTGTCATTGTACTTGTGTCATTGTATATTTCATGTAAAAACAAAAAGAAGAAAAAGAAATTATTATTTTTCAAAGCATGGGCTTCATGCTCAATTCAAATGATTATTTTAGTTAAGGATGCTCTTCGTGCTTCTAGGGTTTATTGAGTCAAAACAATATTTTTCATGAGTTAAACTATTGTACTAAAGTCAAGTCCCATTTGGACTTTTGAAAGAAGCAAGGAAAATATTTTTATTTAAGTGAAAATAGTCAATTTTGTCCCCACAAGACCAAGTCGGCCCTGCATAGCCAAGTCTACCCTATAAGGGACCCATTCAACCTCCTAGATGTGTATAAATATAGTGCAACTTGTCCTCATTTGGATCATCATCATAAAGTTTGATTTTGTGCCAATAAGATAGAGAAAACAAACAAAAGAGAAGAGGAGCTAAAGTCAAAGGAGAGAGAGTGAAGGTCGAAGGAGAGGAAATCCTCCCACGTGTGCAAAGTTCCTGCCCTATTTTTTGTCACACATGTGAAGCTACAAGTCTGCTGCAAGGGCTGAAATATTTCATTAGTGTTGCAGGTCCAAAAATTTGAGTTTGACCAAGATTTGAAGAGGTTTGATTATTGTTGACTTGGTTGCATTTGACTTGGTTAAGGAAGGCTTGAAGGAGGGTTGGCTTGGGTCTTGTGGAAGGCCTTGGTCTTGGATTTCTCACTTTGATCTGATTCTATTGAAGAATAGAAGATTCATTGGGTTTTCCCCTATGTGGGGTTTTGCCCTAGCTTGGAGCCTATATCTTGTGTTCATTGTCTTGTTGTGATCTTCATGGTTTATTGTTTTGGTAATTGTTTGATAAAAAGAACATAATAAAAGTAATAAGAAGTTAACATATATTCACAAGCAAAGAGAAATCAACTCTAATTGTTGCCCTATAGATTTCTCAACATGCTATTAGAGCTAAGGTGACGAGAAGGCAGCTTGAAGATCACTCTTGTTGGCATAAGAGCTACTTTGGAGGACATCATTTGCATAGGGCATACGGAAAAGGCATAAGGAAGGAATACCTAAGGAGCATCATTCTTGAAGAATGACTACTAGATCAACTATCCATATCTCTCTCTACCATTGAAGGCTCTTAGTTACTTATCATCATTTTGAAGATCGTCATCTTACCAATCTCTCTCTCTTGAAAGCTCTTTGATCATCATTCATTTTTGGAAGACATTTCTATAGAAGTCATCACTCAAGGAGCATCAAATATTCTTTGAAACATCACCCACACACTTGGAAGTATCATCATTGAAACAACTTGAAGTTATTATTGTACCAATCATCCTAGAAGTCTTCATTCAAGGACACCTTTGAAGACTCTTGAAATCATCAAGATTATTGGAAGCATCAAGACACTTGAAGGAGTCATCATCTAGCATTTCACTTCTTTGACAAGTAAGTAATTTATTACTCTTCATCTCTCAATATTCAAATCAAATGACTTCATTTTGTAAGGAAGGCAACAAACTCGACGGGTCATCAAACTTTCAAGCATGGAAAAAGAGAATTGATTTGGTGCTTATAGAGAATGAAGGCATGGACCACGTTCTAGGCAAAGTTACAGAACCATAGAAGGATCAGACTCAAGAATTGGCAAAGTACAATAAAGGAGAAATTAGGGCTCAAAGGATTCTCATTGAATCCATCAAAGATCATCATATCCCCTTTGTTTGCAGATTTAAGCACATCTAAAGAAATCTATTATAAGTTGGTAAAACTATATGCATTCAATACCACAGGTCAAAAAATATCTTTGAGGAATTGACCTTACAAAACAAGGTTATGAAAATATGAAGACTTGTCCTCATACCTTATAAAAAACTCACAATTGAAGGATCAACTACAAGGGCTTCGAGAAGTCATTTCCGATTTTGAATTAACTACTTGTGTATGAATGGTTTACCTTCAGAATGGAGTAGTTTTGTGACTAACATATTTTCAAGAAGAGACACTCCAAACTTCGATGAGTTGTGGGCTTTATGTATTCTAGAAGAAACAATATTGAAGGCCAAAGATGACACCGAACCCAACAATGAAAAGTCTCAAGCTTTTGCTGCAAGATTAAAGAAAAAGTTGGAAGAATTGGAAATTTGAACCTCTTCAAAGATTCAACAACAACAATAGTCAGCCACTTGGAAGACAAGATATGCCCAAAGTACAATTCTTTGGGTGTAATGAATATGGACACTTCAAAAGAGATTGTCCCAAGGATCCTCAAGACAAGAAGAACAATAAGAGGAAGGAAAGGAGTGGAGCTCACATTACTGAAGAAAATGAAGAACTTGATAAGAAGCCAAAGAATGAAGATCATAAGGATCTCCATTATTGAAGAACTCCACCACTACCAGGTTTATTAGCAGTTTGTTTTCCTTTTATTAGAAGATTGCAGTTAGAGTGGCATATGCAGTTGCATTTGTAGAAGAGCCTTGGTTTTTGCAAGATATGGCATTATGAAAATAAGCATATAGCACTGGAAGAATTAGAGTCTCCATAGTTGCACTTTATTGGAAGTTATCATTTAACATCACTTGAAGCAAGGATAGAAGGATTTGGACCATCTAGCACTTCATTGTTCGTGCAATAACTACATTGTATCATGGCGATTCAGAAACAGTTTGAAAAGGGACTACAGGGATCTACTATAGAAACAAAACCATAAGAAGGATCAAGATCATGATGCGACATTATAGAAGTTTCTTAAGTACATGGAAGAATCATAGTAATATAGAAAGAGTGTATATTCCATTAAAGGGATTATGAAAGCAACATTGGAAGCAGTCTAGAAGATTAAAAATATGAAGATAGTCTAGTTGCAACATGAAGGCATAATTAGGAAATAATGTCATTAGAGACATCATCTTAGAGAAGCAGTTTGTTCAGAAGAAAGTCAACTAGATGGCTATATGAAAAGGAAGAGGTATGCATATCTTTAGAAAATAAGCTCCTCATTAGAAAATAAATTCATTTCTTCAAGAAGCATTGAAGGAAGAGTTGGATGCAAAAATATACTTGGAAACATGAGCATGATATGTTTTGGTTAGTTTGGGAAATCAAGATTCCTCAATATGGTTATTTAATATATAGTATGACAATGGGTATAACACATGGTGATATTGATCAACATCTTATTGGATCACTTGAAGAATCAAAAGGAAGATAGCTATGTTTGATTCGATATAAGTATTAATGTTATTGTTGGGTAATTTAATTGTGCTTTAAATTACTTTACATTAAATTTTCAATCGAGGTACTTGGACTTGAGAAGTATATGACACATTATATGCTAAGAGTATAGATTTCAATTTTAATAGAAATAAATTGCAATGAAAGAAATTTCTACTCTATGAAAGTGAATAAAATGACATGAAATGAAATACTAAACTAGAAAAACATTGTAGAATTAATCTAGTAAAACATTGAAAATTTAATCTAGGAACGCATGTAAACTTAATCTATGAAAGCAGGGAATCCTAATCTATGGAAGCATGTAAACTTAATCCACTAAAACATGAGAATCTCTAATCTATAAAAGTGAGTAAATTTAATCTATGAAAGCTTGTAAATTTAATCTAGAAAACATTTGAAATCTATTTCTATGAAAAAAACATTATTAGTCTTATGAAAGCAAACAACTCTAATCACAAATGAGGTGATTTAGAATTTTAATATTTTTGTATTTTTACTTTTCTCAAGAGTTTGATTGCAATATGGAAAAGAATGAAGTGACAATTAGAAACCTGAAAATAAAGTATCTATAACAAGTAAATAAATCAAATTCTAAACTAATTTATCATTGTAATGTAATTTATTTCTTAATTAAAAAGACTAGAATTGTGAATTGTTAGAGAATTGTGATGCCTTCAAAAACTAGATTGATTTAAATTCAAAATGAATGATCTCTTTCTTAATTTGATAGAAAACTCTAATTCTTTCTTCTATTGTTACATTTGATGGTCGCAACACGAAACCTGAAAATTTCTATTTGAAATATCCATGAATATCTAAAAAATTGTGCGTTATTTTGAAGAAATTCTTGTGTGTCATCTAAATTGGCTCATTCTTCATGAAAACCAAGTTTTAGTTTTTCAAGATCTTTCTTATTTTTCTCAGAAAATGTGTTAGAATTTGACTGGTCGAAAATTGCTACTAATCTAGATCACCATCTTCAATCAAGTGTTGAAGGCTCACACTTTGCAGCACTAAGCAAAGTGATATTGTTGATCTACAAAAGAAAATAATTTAAAACATAAGAAGACTAACATAAGTTGCATATATTATAAAACTACATGACTCACAAATATGGGTTGAAGAGACACATAAGTCACGAGGAGGGGTTCCACCGGATTCGCACCTGTCACCGAAGGCCCAGGCAGCCGATTTTAATGCGGAAATGGAGGAGATGGAGGCTACCCTAAATGGTTTAGGGTTTTCACAACCAGGCTCAACGGTTAATGAGGTCTTAATCAACTAAAGGGAGGAACAAGTCGAACCTTTCTTGAATATCCCTTCGCCTTCAGAACTACAGTACTGGGCACATGAGCAGCAAGGATTCGTGTCGAATTTACAGGATGTCTCATGCATGGTGTATGGAGGCGCGAGTGATGCTGGTATTGCTACTTTTGGCAGGGTGAATCCAACTTATATCACACCTAGTGCATCCGGTGCCGACCCCCAAGGTTTGAGACTTTCTCCTATCGCTTGCATCTATAGTTGTTTTAATGGAATCACTCAGGAAGATATGGGTCCTGAGGACAATAGAGCTTTGGACTATGACGAAAACTAGTAGGCGAAGGATGGAAAGAAGTCAGTAGCACAGGTGCATACATCTAGAGGGAAAAAAAATCCAAGTGCTCCAAGGTGCGTGAAAGGGGGCGTTTGTTGGTTTTTGGAAAACGTATCAGCATGACCCAAGCTGCTCTCACGAAAATCACGGTGTTAGTGGGAAGAGTATAGAGCCGAAACTATACCCTGACGCATTTAAAAAGATGGATAGTGGAGATTTGGGGTCACTTAATGGACCAGTTGCCAACAGTTATTACCATGACCCAGGGATGCTTTGCACTCATTTTCCTGCAACCGGAACCAGTAAGCTGGGTTTTAACCAAACACTGGCACATTGAGATGACTCATGTGCTTCTCAAGAGATGGTCACCCCTTTCAACCCGGAGAAGGAAAAATTGGGGGCGGGGCTGATTTGGGTAAGGCTTCTAGGGTTGTCACTACAATTCTAGTCTGAGTAGATATTTAAATGCATTGGGGATGACCTGGGTGTCTATCTAGACCATGACAGTTCCTACATTGATACTAGTTGTCTGGCCATTTCCAGGATATTGTTGCACCTGGACACACACAAGGGTCTAGTGAAGAGTTACCGGCTCCAGCTCGGGGATATTATACGTTGGCAGATTCTGGATTATGAGGGGATACCATTCCGTTGCAGGAGGTGTCATGAGGTGGGACACCTGTATAAAGAATGCTCGCTTATCACCAGGAATCATCCTGAACCCCCGCGAAGATTTGCCTATGCGGGTACATAGACTACTTTGGAGGTCATAACTACTCCTATAGTGCAACCAAAGGAACCACGATCGAGGTGGAGAATGGATGTGGAGGCATCTCAACAAGAGGGATACTGGACTCGTGATGCTCAGGTCACATGCTCACGATCAAGGGGCCCTAAACTATTTCTGGGTACTCTAAACTCCTCTCCCCCCTCTTCTCAAAATTTTATGAATGCTAAAATTGCATTGTCTTCATTAGTTGTTTCAGGATTGGGTATTGATGCACTTAAATTGAGTTTCATTAATTGTCCTGTGTTATCGGCGCCCCCCTCTGCACTAAACTTTGTTTCCACCATTACCTTGGACCCTCTTACAAATCCCACCAGGGAGGATTCTAGCTCCAGTGGCTCCCATAGATACAATTTGCGATCACTACCTAATCCGAATTGGATCCTTGAAAATTATTAGAGTTCTGTGACTATTTCAAATCATGACAGACTTAAAAAAACTTGTGAACAGAGAGCTATCAGGAAGGACCTCTGGACAGTGGCAGTTTGTAGCCAGCACGGAACAACGAGGACCCCGATCAAAGCGTGTTGACCGTTGGCCCATGGAGACCACGCAGTGGCGCAAACTAGCAATTGGGAAAATCCAGATTAGAAAACGGAGGTTGTTTATAATGTGCGATTAGCGCCAAAACCTCTCGAAATGGAAAAGCCTTGAGCACTCGGTCAAAAGGAAACCGGAAAACCGTGGGAAAAGTGTTGAAATGACAGGCGGGTCCCATGCTCCAAAATCGGCAGTATATCGGAGGCATTTCGGGCGGTAAGCGGGTTTGTCAGGAGAATGAGCAATTCCATACGTTAGATGATGCGTGTCCGGCAGATAAGATAGAAAACCGCTCTCATCGCGGGCTAACATTCGAGCAAGTCAACCACGTGATAAGAGTGATAATTGTAGGATCTGGGGGTCCCAGATCTAACTGCGGAAATTACACCCAATGGCAGACCAGATTTGGAGGGAGAAATAAGCTACGGTGCATAAAGGTTTGAAGTCTGATTTGATCGTTGAGCTGGCAGATGAATCATTTCACAAAGTAACCAAAATAGCAAATGTCGAGGAAGAGCTGGTGCTCAGTTTGTGAGAGGACAAGTGGCCACCTCCCGGTGAAACGTTACAAAATTAGCGATGACACAGAGGTAGGGAATTCCAAGCAGACAGCAGTAGGCGATCCGAAGAGAAAGAAGAGGAAGCGAACAATCAAGGGATAGATTGGCTTTAAGCCATGAACAGACAGAGAACAAAAAACAGAGAAGGAGGAGACAGTGAGACAGAGAGACAGAATAGAGAGTGGAGCAAGTAGCAGAGAATAGAGAACCGAGCTGACCTGCAGAGCTAAGGCAGCATCGAGCAGATAGAACTAGGCTTGAGAGGTTCAAACAATCCCTAAGAGGATATCTGTCGGGAAATGAGTACCAAGCTGGACTCATCCCATTAAGACCAGTTGAGGTCAAAACTTAATAAGGGGGAGTCTATGCACTCTAGTGGCTTGGGGAATCCAAGTACCACCCTACTAAGTATTATTTGTTTTAGGAGACTCAAATTGAGCTCTTCATTGTAAAAACTTTGCTTAAAGACACAATAAAGAAGGTCGCCACTGAAAGCTGGACCGGAGACGTAGCCCAAGAGGATTGGGTGAACTTCGTATTAAATTGTTGTGTTTTTGCATTTGCTTGTTGTGTTTTCTCTTACTATTTCCTAGTGTCTGTGTATTTTGCAATCTTATTGATTTGTTGCTTAAGATAACATAGACACACACCAACACATGAGTCTGTAATACCTTCATTAGTTAATTAACTGAGATCAGTCGCAAGTGATTTTCAGATCAAGTAGTATCAGAGCCCTAGGCTGTTAAGGTTAGATAAGCTTGTGCTAGATTTAGCTATTGAATGCTAACTAGATCAAAGCTCAAATTGGGAATTGGAGAGTTGGTCGAAACCAATCCTGAAATTGGAAGAGTCTATCCTCAGAAGACAATGTCAGAGGAAGGTTCTGTGGGGCCAAACCCTCAATTCATAGATAGTTTCCTAGCCATAAGGTCCATGGCAGAAGAAATGTATAAGAATTTTAGCAAACACAAGGATGAAGATTCATCAGACTCCAAACAAGACAAAGGAGAAGATGAGTCTCTCCTCCATGACCACTCCAAAGGCAAAGGGAAAGAGGAAAGCTTTCTCACACCTCCTAATAGCCCTGAACATAAAAAGAAGACATCTTTGATTAAACTAGATGTTAAATTTGATTTACTAATATATGATGGAGAGTTGAATGCAGAAAAGCTGAACAATTGGGTTAGACAAATTGATGTTTATTGCAGAGTGCAGAGTATTGACTCAGACAAGAGCAAGATTGGAGGCACTGCCTTGGTTTGGTGGAAAGGCGGGACCTAAGCTGACATGAAAAGACATGGTAAGACTATTTATGTCTGGAGTGAATTTGTTTCTGCAATCAAAAATCAGTTCTATCCATTGACCTACATGCAGCAAGCCATAATGAGCTAACAAACTCTTCGACAGTTGAAAGGGAAAACTGTACAAGGTTACAACCAAGAATTTAGAAAGAGAGCATTGATTCTAGGAATCTCATTAGACTCACCTGAGACTCTGTTGAAGTACATTGACGGTCTACACAACTACATGAGGCACACTATCCTCATGTTTAATCCCACTAATATAGATGAGGTATCTGTTCAAGCTACACATCTAGAAGCTAGAGGAAATAATGGAAGTCCAAAAGTTAGGGGATCATCCCAACCCACTGCAAACAAGAATAAGTAGAAAAGAAAACAGAAATGGAAAGCAAGGAAGGCCAACACTGCACAGAAAAGCAAGTCTTCATGCACTCACTATAAGAAGGATGGGCATGATGATGAGCACTGTTGGATTCTGCATCCGGAGCTAAGACCTAAAAAGTTCGAGGGCAAGAAGAAGACTGTTGCAGTTATTCGAAATATTTGGGGTCGGACTCAAGAGATGAAACAACCATTGCAACCACATGTATACAAGGTTGTCTGCTTTAGAGAACGCAGAAATCAAGAAGCATGAGTTGCTCAAAAAAGGATTCATCAGACCTAGCACATCACCATGTGGGTCACCAATCGTTTTGGTGAGAAAGAAAGATGGCTCGTGGAGAATGTCCATTGATTACCAAGCATTGAATAAGATAACAATAAAAAATTGTTATCCCCTTCCTCACATAGATGATCTGTTAGATCATTTGAAAGAAGCTGTTTATTTTTCCAAGTTAGACTTGCATAGTGGATATCATCAAGTCAGAGTTGTAGAACAGGATGCATGGAAGACTGCTTTCAAGACAAGGCAGGGGTTGTATGAGTGACAGGTTATGCCTTTTGGCTTAACTAATGCTCTTGTTACTTTCATGAGATTAATGAATGATGTACTAAGACCTTTTCTTGATGATTTTGTTATTATGTATTTGGATGACATTCTGATATTTAGCAAAACATGGGAGAAACATTTAAAGCATGTTAAGCAGACACTAGATGTTTTGAAAAGAGAAAACAAGGTAAACTTTGAAACGGGAACTGATACTGTTACCCGTTTCATAGAGATAGCAAAAGAATGACCCGATTTTGAAAAGGGGGGATGTAGAATACATATTTTTTTTAGAGCATAGTTTTTGGCACTTTAAATTTTTTTATGTACATTATGTTTTAGAATGTTAGTAATATGCATGCTGATTTTAAAAAGTGGTGATTCTACATCAGGCCCTTTTTTTAAAAGCCCTATTTTTTTACTTTAAATTTTCTAATATATGAAAGGTAAATAA
>APFE030583540.1:332518-344808 GCA_000404065.3 Pinus taeda | reverse complement strand
TTCGGTCCATGGTTTTGGACGCGATGGTTTTCGGTCCATGGTATTGGATGCTTCGCATGTATAAATATGTATTGTAACATTGAAAGGAATATAATGAAAAATCAAGCTGGTAGTCTCGGTTTTGATCCAGTGGGAAATCTCTATGTATATGTGTTTTATGTGTTATGCTCTCGCATTTTTATTTTTCCTGTGATTTAGAATTAGTATGCAGGTAATTTCTGTACATGGTTAAAACCTACAACACCAAGCCTTCCTTTCATGATCGAGACAGTTGAGCAGAGGCTATCTTAGAGCGAGTTCATAGTGATTTGTGTGGACCATTCTCGACGACATCCACATCGAAGCAAATGTATTATGTGATTTTCATTGATGACTATTCTCGTAAATGCTGGATTTATTTCATGCAAAAGAAGGACCAAACTTTCACAAAGTTTTGTGAGTTCAAATCTTTGGTCGAGAAAGAGTCAGGGAAGAAGATAAAGGCCTTGAGAAGTAACAACGGTGGAGAATATGTCTCTCAATAGTTTAAGGACTTTTGTGCAATGCAAGGAATTAAATGAGAGTTTATGGAACCTCATAACCCACAGCAAAATGGGGTGATCAAAAGGAAGAACAGAACTATTGTAGGGGCAGCACGGGAAATGTTGCATGACCAAGGCCTAACACTTCACTTGTGGGCTGAGGCATGCAACATAGCGGTCTATTTGCAGAATAGAAGCCCACATCGCATACTTGGGATGAAGACACCAGAGGAAGCTTTCTCTAGTAAGAGACTAGATGTGGGTCACCTCAGGATCTTTGGCTCATCGGTATATTGCCATGTGATAAAGGATGCATGTAAGAAGCTTGAGTTGACAACAGAGTTGGGGATATTTGTGGGGTACACTAATACACCTCACAACTATCGGGTGCACTTGCCTACCAATCAAAGGACAGTGGTTCACAGAGATATCAAGTTTGATGAACAAAAGGCCATGCGAGTTTCCCTTGAGAGGGAGCTCCAACTACAGGCTATGGAGGAACTGTTGGTTCCTAAGGAGGAGGAGCCTCAAACTGATGCAGAGCAGCCACATGCAGAGGTTCTAGGAGTGGAGACATCCACTCAAGCAGAGTCTTCTAGAGATGGACGGAAGCTTACAAGAGAAGCTGACAGATTGTTGGAGGATGCAAGAGAGAATGTGGGAGCACCATCTTCTCAGCACAGGCAGAGGAGGTCACCTGAGAGGTACACTAGATACATGGCCCTTGCTTGGGAATGTGTTGAAACCGAGCCATCTTCCTTTGAGGAAGCAGTGTAGCAGCTGATTTTGGTTGATGCTATGGCGGAGGAGTATGACTCCATAGTTTGTAACAGCGTTTGGAACGTGGTTTCGAGATTGGAGAACAAGTCACTTGTGAGTTCCCGTTGGCTTTACAAGGTAAAGAAAGTTTCTGATGGTAGTGTGGAGAAGCATAAGGCAAGATTTGTTGCCCGTGGCTTTTCATAAGTCGGGAGGATCATGTTGTTGCAGTAAATTTTGAAAAAGGAGCAAGATGTTGACATTTTGACAAAGGCATTGTCAAAGTGTAAATTCGAGTTCCATAGAGACAGATCGGGGTGGCAGATAATCCCTTTCTTATTGAGAGGGAGTGTTGAAATATGGCAACAAGAATATTCCAATTTAAATTGTCCTTGAATTAAATTGTGAATTAAATTCGAATTTAGTCTTAGCAACTACTTGGAAATAATTTATTTATTTATTTTAAATTAATTAGTTGGAGAACTTCAAGTTAGAAGTCTTTCTGAAGTCATGCAAGAGTTATCCCTTAATTTAAGGAGATAAGATTGAGTTATATTTGAGTTGTAATTAGTTAACTCAGTTTACTGAATTAAGTCTAGTTAAATTAGTTCCAAACTGGTTGAGGAACTAATAGTGAATTAACAGTCAGTTGATGCATTAATGCACTCAACTAGTGCTACTCTAGTTAACTGAAGATTCCCTCATCAGAAACTCATGCATGTCTATTATGAGAAAGACCCAGTTGAGATAAATGTTCAAGGACAGTGTACTATCAGTTGCATGTGTTTTCTCATGGAGAAAACTCATGCATGCAGTCAAGGATTTATCCTTGAGGATTGCGCAATTTTCGAGGCAGGGTTTTCCTCTTGGTAAAAGGAAAATCATCCATAAGGAGCAGCGCAAGGAAATAGGAGCTTAGAGGGAAGAGAGGAAGGCTAGAGAGAAGCCAAGATTTCCTGTGAGCATCTATGAGGATTGTACTGAGAGCTGGCTAGTTGTGATAACTAAGGCTTTGTATAATTCCTATGTATTTCCACCATGTATAATAAATTATACAATAGAGTGGGGTTTTTAGCTGAGGCTTTTCCCAAAGTATTTTCATGTGTATTGTGCCATTGATTCTTCTTCTTCTCATTATTTTGTTCAGCTCGATCTTTAAGCTTCTGCAAATTGATAGTAGAAGTAGGTTATGGTATTTTGCTTTGATTTATATTACATTATCAGGTTAACCTATCACATATTTTCTACAAAAAGTGCCAAAGCAGTGAATGATGAAGGATTGAGAAGGAGATGGTTAAGGGTAGAACTCAATCATGCAAAATAGTTGCTACAAGAAAGTCAAGATGACCAGAGCTATGAGCAGAAAGAATGATGATGAATAGGAAGGTCTGTAACAAAAAAAGGATGGAAGCAGTAAGAAGATTTATGTAGCAACAGTTGCGTGTTCAAGTGAATATTGAACCAGGAAGTAATGGTCTTTTGTTTTCAGTTAATTGTGGATTGATTGGTGATTAAAAGTAGCATTGATGTGTGTTTACAGATGAGGATAATGGCAAGGAACCTTGTGGTAGAAAGTGAGGAAGAACAACAAATTTATTTGAGGAAGAAGGTGAGTCAATTGCATGCAGAGTCCAGAAGAGTAGAGAGTGTTCATATGAAGATTCCAGAGGAAGGAGTTAGCAAAAATACTGAGAGAAGACTAGGCATGGAAGGGCTTGGTATGGTATTTACAAACATGTTGATGGATTTAGCTTGTTGCAATGGCTTGTGTGCAGTTTACAGTACTTAGTAGGAAGAAACTCATAGGAGAAGGAGATTTTTTACTATTGAAGGTCATGGTAAAGGTTCAGAGAGAAGGCATAGCAGATCAAGTTCGGACAAAATTGATAGAGAAGTAGCTAAAGTCAAATTAGAACTAGAGATGATGAGAGGACTTCTATAGAGAGAGGAGGAAGACTAGGTTACATATGGACCCTCGGGAAGAAAGTAAAATGAAATTTATTGTAGGTGAAGCTGAGACAAAGACTAAATGCTCAGTTGGAGGAAAGCTCAAAGGAGTTGAGTTGCAGCCATGAATGGACGGCCTAAGGGTGATGAACACATGTGATGAAGAAGATGAATATTTTATGAGTAGCTTGGAGACAGAAAATTTCAACCATGGACTGAGTTAGAAGGTCAAATTGACAAAAGGAAAGCAGGAAGGTATAGTTGGAAAATTTGGACAATTCAACAGCAACTAAAAGTTCAGAGTTCACAGCAGAATCAGTAGAAGAAGGTACAAGTTAATTAAGGATTTGGGAAGATATTTGTTTCACTGTGCAAGTGACAGTAGAGGAAGGTGAGGAGATTTAAAGTAACCTAGAGCAAGGAATGCTCGTAGGGTTCTGGAGAACAAAACCAGGAAGACGCCAGAAGCCCAAACTCAGGAGAAAGTTTAGTGAGGTATTGTGTAGCAAGGTGGAGGCTTGTTACTATAGAGGCGTTTTGTAGTTCACGAGTTGAAGTTGCTTGAGAAGACCAGATGCATATGACTAGGAGGTCATATATTTTGTACCTTAGCAGTCTAATGCAGGTACATAGATGGAGCATAAAGTTCAAGGAAGACTGGACCGATACTTTCCAATGTGATGGGATGGTCACATGATGATGATAGGAGAGATTTTAAATGTTTTGTAGATATTTGCATTAGGATGGGAGTTTTTCTTTTAGAAGAAGTGGGAAGAATTATTTCCTAATGTAAATGTAATTTCAATTTCCCATATTTTGTGAGAACAGGAAACGAACCATCACATGTGACTCTTGGTTACCCATGTTAGATTTCTTTATAAATACATGAGTGTTTGAGAAGAGAATAAGCAAAAGTGAAATAGAGGTAGAGAGGAGAAGCTCTAGCGCTAGGAGGAGAGGCAGAGTATGAAAGCCTTTCATTGCACATGTCATCATTGTAGCCATGGCTAGTTTAATGTATGTTGAATGTAATTAATGAGAAAATTTGTTTATGTGTGTATGCGTTTGTATTTTCCTCTATCTGTCTATTATTAATGAGGTTGTTTATCGACACTTGTTAAGAATCTAAAATGTGCTGAGAAATGTTTCATGGTTGTATGCCTTCAAGTCGAATATGGAGGCGTTGAGAAATATCATGGTTGTGTGAAATTGTATCAAACAGATATGATTTGGTGTAAATATAGTTTGGGGTTGAACTTACATGTATTCCCCTATGTGTATTGGTAAGATATCGAATGTTATATATGTGTTGTGACTGTGGTTGAAATTAGGCCATGGGTTGTAGCATTCATGTGTGTTTTTTATGCATTATGTGGAGGCTCTAAATGAGTTGAAGGAATACACATGGGGTGATCCTTTCAATAGCGTGTGTGCTCCTAAAGGACGGTATACACATACTCGATGAGCTGATGAATTTATGGTGGAGGATGGTTGAACTCAGTGTTGAATACGATCCACTCTATTTGAAGATTGTGGATTGTGTTGTGTATGGAGGTTTTGCAGCATACATATGGTTGCATGGTCTATGTATTACTATATGATATCCCTTGGCACACAAACCACTCTATTGATTAGAATTGTTTGTTGTTGATTATAAGAGTTCGCATGTGCGTTGAAATAGAGCACCCCTGCTTCTAATGTTGTCACGCTTTTTTGACTGGAATGAGATGTGCTTTGGTCGGTTATAGTTTCCCCTAAGGGTAGAGTGAGAAACCACCACTATAGTTTATTGTTGTGTCACTATGGTTGTAGAGCACCTACGTATGCATAAAACAGATCGCTCAGTTGTTTGCACATTTTCAAGACCATTTCAGATTTGTCCTTGTCGAGTTAGAGTTGTAAATCTCATGAAGGAGGGTGTATGAGGTAATTTGTAGTGTTAAGGAGTACGCCAAGACCATGGAGAATCGACCTTGCAGAGGATAAAATTGATTCAACTTCCCTAGAATGCAAAAAGACAAGTTTTTGGGTGCTACAAAAATATTTCACAATGCCAACAGGAGTTCTATAGTGCTGCGAAAATATTTTGCAGCACCTACAACAAGCAATTTTTTAGGGGTGCATTTTGATTTTTTGAAGCTTGTTTGGCTTACTTGGTGTATCCTTGGATGAGTGAAGCCCTTGTAAGTGGGGTGAGCTGAGAAAAGTGTTCGAAGGATGAGAGGAAGCCCTCTCATGGGACTTTTTGGCACTAGATTTATATCCCCTTTTGATTGCATATTCTAAACAAAATTTCTAAGTTTCCAGAATTAGGTTCTACAACACAAAGTTGCGTTTGAGGGTGTTTTTTCATGGGTTATTAGGAGATAGTTGGGGTAACCCAACACTTACCCATCAATGTGAATCCTAATAATGATAACTTCAGAGGAAGCTAGAAGCATGAAATGGCTTGAAGAATCTTATAATAGCTTCACTCGTTTTGGCAATTTTCATGATGAGAAAAGATGTTTGGATATGGTATGACTTCCAAGAATAATATAAGAAAATAAAATCAGTATGAAGTTGACATGAAGAATTCCACTTGACTAAGAAGTTGTTGTGACTTTGATAATGATTTGGCTCCCTAGAAGGACATATTGCATAAATATGTTCAAGAGGTTGGAAGGATAGCAATTGAGATAATGTGTTGAATGATATTAATGTACCTATAGTTGTTTGGTTTGATTTGTGTAGAATACATGGATTGTGTGAGAAACACTTATGATGGCTTCGAAAGAGCATGAAGCTATAACTTTGATATGAAATAAAGAAATCATGTGCAAGCAGTTGTGAGGAAACTTGGTTCTACATTGATTAATTTCACATATACTTTTGATCACAAAGATACTAATGATGGTTGATGGAAATTAATATAAAACGTTGATGGCAAGAACCATGTCATGAAGATAGAATGTGAAATAGGTTCACTCCATAACATCCATAAAGGTCGAAGCTTAGGTATGAGGTGATGCGGGATAGGAACCCTAAAGTTACAACTATATCTTCACAAAAAAACAAGTAGTTGATGTATTATTAAAGAATGAAACAAGCTAAGGCTTGTGGTTATGTCTCCCTAGTTAAGAGGGAGTAAGGATCTCCTCTCTGATTGAGAGGGAATTATGAGAGACATTGTATTATCCATGTGTCATGCACTAGGCCAAGACTAATAGCCGTAATTCTAGTGAAGGAACTAGGAGGGAGAATGGAGGATTAATAAGCGTATGGGACCAATACTCCTTAAGGGTTTGGAATCCAAGATATGAAGTAGTCCCATGGACTTATACTCTTTGAGGATAGGACAAGGTATCCAAGATAAGAGTAGTTGAAGAGGACTATATTCTTTGAGGATTGGGAATCCAAGATAAGAATAGTCCTCTAAGGACATACCTAGTGAACATCTGGATGGGGTATGTGCCTTGAGAGGTTGTGGTGTTGGTGTCCAAATGTATGCCTCCTAGAATTTTTATCTAATCTAGTGGAGAGTTAGAGCTTGTTAATAAAGGACTTGCTATATTGAAATTTGACAATGTTGGTTATGATGTTGATGCTTGATTAAGGATTATCAATCCGACTCTTCTTACGAAAATATATCAATTTAAGAGTATCCATTTATCTTGTTGTGTAATTATGAATACCTCCCTAGTTGAGAGGAAATGTTGGAAAATTTAACTAGGTTTTGTCTTCATAACTATCATTGTACTTATGTCATTGTATATTTCATGTAAAAACAAAAAGAAGAAAAATAAATTCTTATTTTTCAAAGCATGGGTTTCATGCTCAAGTCAAATTACTATTTTAGTCAAGTATGTTCTTCATTATTCTATGGTTTATTGAGTCAAAATCATATTTTTCATGAGTTAAACTATTGTAATAAATTCAAGTCCCATTTCGAATTTTGAAAGAAGAAAGAAAAGGAATGTTATTTGAGTCAAAATAGTAAACTTTTTTCCCCACAAGAACAAGTTGGCCCTGCTTGGACAAGTCAGCCATAGAAGGGACCCATTAAACGTCCTGGATGTGTATAAAGATAGTGTAACTCATCTTCATTTGGATCATCATCATCAAGTTAGTTTTTTTCCCAAGAAGAGAAATAAAACCAACAAAAGACAAGAGAAGAAGAGCTAAAATCAAAGGAGAGATAGTGAAGGTAAAAGGAGAGGAAATTCTCCCACATGTGCAAAGTTTCTACCCTAGTTTTTGTCACATATGCAAAGCTATAAGTCTATTGTAGGGGCTGAAATATTTCAGAAGTGTTGCAATTTTGAAAATCTAAGTTTTACCAATATTTGAAGAGGTTTGATTAGTTTTGACTTGGTTGCAATTGAGTTAGTTAAGGAAGGCTTGAAGGAGGGTTGGCTTGAGTCTTGTGGAAGGTATTGGTCTAGGATTTCTCACTTTTATCTTATTCTATATAAGAGAAGATTCGTTGGGTTCCCCCTTGTGGGTTTTTTCCCTGGCTTGTGTTGAAAAATGTAACTAGGTTCAATCTTCATAAAATGTATTTATCAAAAGAAAATTTATTATTGTTATAATGACTTATTAAAGCATGGGTTTCATGCTTGGGTCATCATTTTATTAGTCAAATTCCCCATTATGGACTCCTAGTATCAATAAAGAGTCATTAGAGTCATTTTATATTTTATGAGACCCTTTTTGGGCTTTCAAATGATATAAAAAGAACTATTTTTACTCAAAATTGAATTATGTAACCACCACACCAAGTCGGCCTCAAGGAAGGCAATTCAACCTCATTGGAAGGCTATATATACAAGGTAGTTCAAATTCATTTGGAGCATCTCACTCTCACGCACATAGTTCTATATGTGAAGTTGGAAGCTGAGAAAAGTGTGAAGGTGGAGAAGGAGGCTAAAAGGAGTACGAGTTTGGTCAAGAAGGAAGAGAAGGACAAAATCAAAGTTTTGATCTCTCTCTCTCTCTCTCCCCCTTGTGTCGGCTAGTTTAGGAGATCGAAGTCTCCTTGTCAAAGTCGAAGCTGCTATTGGTGTCAGAAGCAGCCAAGTCGAAGTAATCTTGCTACTAAGTCGAAGTTTGGATTGAAGAAGGAGAGGTTTCATTTGTGTGGAGGAGGTCTGTGTCTAGGTTGAATATTCTCAAGAAAAACTATTGAAGGAGGAGATTTTGACTGGGTTTTCCCCTAGATATGAGTTTTTCCCGAGCAGAGTGCCTACATCTTGTGTCTTGCGTTTTTGTGATCTTCATGCGCACATAATTTGGTAATTTCTTGATGAAAGATAATATAACAAATAATTAAAAGAAGCCAACCTAATTCACAAGTAATTATCAAGAAAGAAAAATCTAACCCTAATCCTACCAGCATTGATTTCTCAACATGGTATGAGAGATAAGGTTGAAGAATATTGAATATCACTTCGTTGGCTTGAAGGAAATGATTACTCCCTCTATGATAAGAATGGGACTCAATTCTACATGAAAATGGATCAAGAATATTGTCTAATACTTATTCAACAAGGTCAAAAGTCAATGGTTCTTAATTGCACTTACAGGATCACTTAATGGTGATAATGAATGGATCATTGGCAATGGATCATCAAGGCATATGACAAGGGAAAGTAAACAACTACAAACTCTATCAAAGTAACCATCTTCCTATGCAGTGGAATTGGGAGACAACAAAAGCTATGATGTTAGAGGCATGGGATCAACATCTTTGAAGTTGGAGAATGGAGCAAAACTGCATCTCAACAACATACTATATGTTTGAGGTTTGAAAAAGAAGTTTCTTTCAATATTTTTCTTAGAATATAAAGGGGATAGAGTTGATTTTGTTGATGGAAAGGTCTTGGTTTGGGGAAAAGATTCAAGTATTGATCAAGCTACGGTTATTGGAGTTCGCGAAGGACGTTTGTATAGATTCATTACACCACCTCCTTAAGCCCTAGCTCATATAGAAATCTCTCCTATTGATCTATGGCATATAAGATATGGTCATCTTCACTACAAGGTCATTCCCACTCTTAAACATCTAGCTCATGACATCCCTGGTATCAAAGAAGAATATGAAGGTGTTTTCAAGGGATGCTCTTTAGGAAAACATACAAGAAAACCATTTTTAAATAATGAAACAAGGTCTAAAGAAATATAGGATCTCATACATTCTGATGTGTGTGGGCCCATGTCTAAAAAATCACTTGGAGGTCATCTTTACTATGTAACATTTATTGATGATCACTCTAGAAAGACATGGCTCTACCTTCTCAAGAAAAAGGATGAAGTATTTGATAAATTCAAAGAGATTAGATGTGAAGTGGAAACCCTAACCGAAATAAAAATAAAGACTTTGAGATCCAAAAATGGTGGGGAAATCACTTCTAAATAATTGATTGCATATTGTAAAGAAGTAGGAATTAAGAAGGAGTGAGCTATGTGGAAAACAATGACGAACTTGTATCAGAATAGCAGTGATCAGAGGAAGTTGGCACCGAAGGATAATCTTCGTAAAATCAAGATGGAGAAAGGCGAGACGATTCCAAAGTACTTGACCAAGTTCACTCAATGTCGAGATGAACTTGGAAGTGTTGGAATCGCAGTTTCTAAGGAGGATATGGTGAGACTTGATCTTCTTAGACTCCCAAAGAGTTGGCATAGTTATCATGACTTTGTCAATGGTCGGGAGAAGTTTCTAGATTGGGAACGACTATGGTTGGATTTGATGCAGGATGAGATCAGGAGGAACACCAGGGATGGCTCTTCATCAAAGATTGATGATGAAGAGAATTGTGCCTTAGCGATTAAGGCGAGGAAGGGGAAAGGTAAAATTTCTCATTCCAAACCAAATTCTTATCATGGAGGTAAGAAGAAGGACATGAAAAAAGTTAAATTCTTTCATTGTCACAAGATGGGTCACTTTGCTACAAATTGTCCATTGAAGAAGTCCAAGGAGAAGTCCTCCAGAGGAGCAGTGAGTGAGGATTTGGCCTTCCAACTCGAATTGGAATTTTCCCTCATTCCATGCATCGTGTCTTCAATGAGGGGAAGTGTCTGGTACTTAGACAGTGGAGCTTCTTTCCACATGACTAGCGAAAAAGAGTTATTCAGTGAAATGGAGGAGAAAGATCTGAAGATGGATATCGAGATGGGTGATGACAGTAAGTATAGTGTTACTCGTTGTTTCGGGCAAATTTAGTGTTTCTACAAACACCTAACCCTCTAGACCTATTAGCTAGTCTAGAAACAACATTCAAAGTAATTCGTTGCTCTTCCTATAATTAATAGATAAGAGAAGGAGGAAAAGAAACCAACCTGTAACTTTCACTTGCTCCCTCTCTCCTTTGATCGATTATGGCGCTCCTTTCCGTACTTAACTTGCTTGGAAAGTACCTACACATAAGCCGAGACAGAAACCCATCATAGCATACAATAAATATCTGTTAATTAAACATATCATAGAATCCAGAATACGATATACATCATACAAACACATGAATGGAAAAAGATTTGAATTCTTTATTGATAAAAGGAAAGATTACAACCCATGAATGTTCATGCTTAATTCAATGTCTTCCTTCTGGTTTCAATCCCTTCTCTCCTCATGAAGCAACAATTAGACATCATTACAATACTCTTACTAATCTCATTCAAACAACATTTCCTTAGCTCAAGAAATTCCAACCCAGAGCAGCCTTTGAATGCTCGGTCAATTTATAGCTGAATGGAGGAGATTAAGCCATTAGTGGCCTTCATGAATGCTCTGCCAAAATTGGGAAGCGGTTCCATGGAGGAAGGGATAATGGATTAAGGTTCATTCATCTCCTTCCTCATTCAAATGCGAGCTCAATCCATCTGGGAACTTCCAGAAGTATCTATTGGATGAGGTATCCGATGGATTCATTTAAAAAATTCGTTGAATCTCGCTCAGGGCAGGTGAAACAAAGGCTAAGTGTGTTGCAGTGCACCTAGTCAGTGCAATTCCTACATTGCAATGCAGCCTGATAGAAGGGTACCTGCACTGATCCCCTTAGGGACACTTTTTGGATGAATGGTGTCATGGAAACTCTTGGGAGGCAGACATGATGTAGGTTGACCTCATTAGGGAATGAAAACAATTGAATTAGGGATTGATGGACCCTAATAGCACTAATCTAGAAGTTAGGATTGATGTGCCCAAATTGACCTGTAATAGTTGCCCCCTAAAGCATGAAGTCGAAAATAAACATGTCGAGTGAGATGCTTTACCATTTGGAGAGAAGGTTTTGAAGTGGAAGCTAACTTGTATCAGTTACAATACAAATATCATGATAATTTGCTTTTTTCTCACGAACTATTTGAGGGAAGGCAAACCCATGGTCAGCTTATAAACTTTCATTACATGTACAAATATAGTCGTCTATAGATATAGACCCATGAATGGATGACCATGAATGTAAGGCCATTTGTACATTTGATATAGTACTCTTGAAAATATATCGCAGCCCAGATGGATGAAAATAGATCCAAGGTCTTCAATCTCGTTCAATCTTCACTCAGTGTACAAGTCTAACCATGTGAATAGATGATCTGAAGTCGAACATGGAGAGACATCATCTAATTACCAGCCAATGATGTAAGTCGTTAATAGACGTGAGAGGAATCACCAATAATGATAATGACCCTCAAGGTACTGCAGTAGATTTCGCAAGGTGTGAATAAATGATTTGAAGTCGAACACCATACGAAGTCTTTCGGTCGAAGGCCAATGATGTTTCTAAGTCAACTTCTTGGATGATGTGTTGATGTAGACAAGAAACGACTCATCGCAAGAGGGCCTTGATGTATCCCACATCAACGACACGAAACGAGGTAGATGATTTTGAAGATTTAATATCGTCTGACGACACAAGGTTCAGGAATGGCAGGCATGAAAGTGAAGGTTTATTGTATTGTAAAGGATGAAGTTTTGAACTGAATGACTTCTCTTGAACATATCGGTGACACTGAAGTGAATTGGTAGCATTGACCCAAAACAAAGTGATGGATGGTATGATAGACCAATGGTGTGATAACCAT
>APFE030583540.1:254438-298438 GCA_000404065.3 Pinus taeda | reverse complement strand
TCAGGTTGTAATGGTTTCTTTTGTTTCCTTAATACAAATAAGTCCATTCTTCTCAATGATTTGTTGTTAATGAATTGTTTCATATACTCCTTGGTCTATATGTTGAATATGTTTTTTGTTTTATGAGATATTCAAGTGCTATGTAATCATTTGATTGTTAGTGTATGCAGGTTTCGAAGTGAAGGAGGAGCTCATCTGGATCGACGAGGCTAGACTACTACAATAGAGTTGGACTTCAGGTAGGATCGAAAAACACTTGGTTTCTCATATGATAATGCATGTTTAGAGAAGGATTGCTCTTAATTGTCTTATTTGTCACTAGAGAGTCTTAGGCTTCTAGGGAGGTTAGTTTTGTCAGCAAAAATAACTCTTTCCGCATGACAGACATGGGGCTCATGCATTACTTTCTTGGCATGGAGGTATGGTAGAGAGATGGGGAGTTGTTTCTATCTCACGGCAAGTATTCCAACGAGATATTCAGGAGATTCTGCATGGAGAGCAGTAAACCCATCGAGACTCCTCTAGCTGGTAACTAGAGGAAGGAGGATGCTACTTCGGGGGAAGTAGTGGAAGCTACTACTTACAAGCAGCTTATGGGTTCACTCATGTACTTTGTGAACACATGACTGGATATGTTCTATGTGGTTAACTAGCGTAGTCAAGCGATGGTTATGCCTACCAAGCTATATTGGAAGGAGGCAAAGCATGTATTGAGATACCTCAAAGGCACTTCTCAGTTTGGGTTATGGTATAGACGGATAGAGGGAGTGAAGCTTCAAGGTTTCACTGATGCAGATTGGGCAGGGAGTCCATCTGACAACAAGAGCACATCTGGAGGGGTCTTTAGTATTGGGTCAACGATAGTTTCTTGGTACAGCAAGAAACAGAGATCGATTGCACTCAGTTTGGCAGAGGCAGAGTACATGGCTGCAAGTTAGGCAGCATGTGAGGCTATATGGATGAGGAAGATCCTAGCTGGTTTGTTTGGTCATAAGATGGATCTGACAATGATTTATTGTGATAATCAGAGTTGTATCAAACTGATGCAGCAAAACTGCATCTTGACATAATTCGCGCGTGGACTTGTGGGTTATGGGCTCACTTATACATCGGAATTATTTCAATTAGCGAACTTCACACCAAAATAAAAATTTCAACGGTAATATAACTTTCTCGATCAATCCCGCATGATCTAATCTCTATTGCTCAATCTCATGTGAAATCTTGCACGACCGATATTAGATAGAGAGCGCCTGAGAAAATAGTTTTCTCATGCTACATGTCGACCACTAAGGTTAATTGCATGAATTTTAGAAATACCATTTACCAGGTTTTACCTACGCAAGATATCATTTCCCACCTTCCGAATACTACCCACGTTCTTAATACGGAACTTATAGAAACTTGGCTTAATAAAGGTTAGCGCTTAATCTCGATTTAATCCTTCAATGCTGATCCACTGTGATTATCAATAAAATACATAAACAGAGAAAAATACCAGATTAGGGTCCAGAATGCCGATACACAGCTACAAATGAATTTCTGCACCAGAACAATGCATCCACACCAAACTTCAATCAATTATTCAACAAGATGGAAATTACAGAAAAATTATTACATAGGCCCCATGGAGCGGCGGCCCTCTACCAGGTCTTACAACGATCTTGGGCCTCCTCTACTACGCACTCACACTTACAGTTAGATAGAGTAACACAGTACGGATCGGATCAAGTGAGATCTGATCAATCCCTATCTTCGCTCACATCCCTCAAAATCTACGTAAAATAACAAATTATAAACAAACTTAATCAGATTTGGAGGAAATCTCATCCTCATGCCACGCATTCTCCTTTGGAAGGTTCCAAAATTCGATTTTGACTTGGGTCATTAATGCTCCTGCATCAGACTCCCGAGATACAAAAATTTTATGACCTCTTCGTCATATGCCTTCTTCATCCCTTAGAAATTCTACCCACATCCTCTATGGAATTGCCTTTATGATCTTTCTGTGAGCTACAACAAAACCTCTGCAGTAACAAATCTTCCCTACTACATGATACCTCACTAAGCTTCTCTCCTCTGAGCTCAGTCTTTCAACATCTCTCTGGTTCTCTCTTCTTTGGAACCATTTGAGCACTCATGGCTCTAGGTCGCTGCAATCTTCTCACCTTCTTTTACTGCTACCCGTATGACAATATAAAGACCACAAACTCTACAATCTTCAACATAATTGTACCTCCTTCTTTTGCACACAAACTCTTTCTCGCAGGAAACCTTTCCCTGCTCTAATACCATTTTGATGCAGCGAAACTATATCTTTACATAATTTGCACGTGGACTTGTGGGTTATGGGCCCACGTATACATCAGAAGCATTTCAATTAGTGGACTTCACACCAAAATAAAAATTGTAACCGTAATATAACTTTCTCGGTCGATCTCCACCGTCGATCAATCCCGCATGATCTAACGTCTAACGCTCAATCCCTATCTTCACTCGCATCCCTAAAAATCTATGTAAAATAGCAAATTACAAACAAACTCAATTAGATTTGGAGGAAATCTCGTCCTCATGCTACGCATTCTCCTTTGGAAGGTTCCAAAATTCGATTTTGACTTGGGTCGTTGATGCTCCTCAATCAAACTCCCAAGGTACAAAAATTTTATGACCTCCTCGTCATATGCCTTCTTCATCCCTTAGCAATTCTACCCACATCCTCCGTGGAATTGCCTTTATGATCTTTCTGTGAGTTGGAACAAAACCTCTACAGTAACAAGTCTTCCCTGCTACATGATACCTCACTAAGCTTCTCTCCTCTGAGCTCAATCTTTTGACATCTCTCTGGTTCTCTCTTCTTTGGAACCATTTGAGCACTCCTGGCTCTACGTTTCTGCAATCTTCTCACCTTCTTCTATCGCTACCCATACGACAATATAAAGACCACAAACTCTACAATCTTCAACATAATTGTACCTCCTTCTTTTGCACGCAAACTCTTTCTCGCAGGAAATCTTTCCCTGCTCTAATACCATTTTGATGCAGCAAAACTACATCTTTACATAATTTGCGTGTGGACCTGTGGGTTATGGGCCCATGTATACATCGGAAGAATTTCAATTAGCGGACTTCACACCAAAATAAAAAACCGCAACCATAATATAACTTTCTTGGTCAATCTCCACCGTTGATCAATCCCGCGTGATCTAACATCTATCGCTCAATCCCACGTGAAATCTTGCATGACCGATATCAGATCGAGAGCGCACAAGAAAAGTAGTTTTCCCATGTTACGTGTCGACCGCTAAGGTTAACCGCGTGAATTTTAGAAATACCATTTACCAGGTTTTATCCACGCGAGATACTATTTCCCTCCTTCTGAATACTATCCACGTGCTCAAAACGGAACTTAAAGAAACTTGGATTAATAAAGGTTAGTGCTTAATCTCGATTTAATCCTTCAATGCTAATCCACTATGATTATCAATAAAATACATAAATAGAGAAAAATACCCGATTAGGGTCCAAAACGTCGATACACAGGTACAAATGCATTTCTACACCAGAACAATGCATCCACACCACACTTCAATTAGTTATTCAACAAGATGGAAATTACAGAAAAATTATTACATATGCCCCATGGAGTGGCGACCCTCTACTAGGTCTTACATCGATCCTGGGCCTCCTCTGCTACACACTCACACTTACAGTTAAATAGAGTAACACAGTACAGATCAAATCAAGTGAGATCCGATCAATCCCTATCTTCGCTCACATCCCTCAAAATCTATGTAAAATAGCAAATTACAAACAAACTCAATTAGATTTGGAGGAAATTTCATCCTCATGCCATGCATTCTCCTTTGGAAGGTTCCAAAATTCGATTTTGACTTGGGTCGTTGATGCTCCTCAATCAGACTCCCAAGGTACAAAAATTTTATGACCTCCTCATCATATGCCTTCTTCATCCCTTAGAAATTCTACCCACATCCTCTGTGGAATTGCCTTTATGATCTTTCTGTGAGTTGCAACAAAACCTCTGCAGTAAAAAGTCTTCCCTGCTACACGATACCTCACTAAGCTTCTCTCCTCTGAGCTCAATCTTTTGACATCTCTCTCGTTCTCTCTTCTTTGGAACCATTTGAGCACTCCTAGCTCTAGGTTTCTGCAATCTTCTCACCTTCTTCTATCGCTACCCGTACGACAATATAAAGACCACAAACTCTACAATCTTCAACATAATTGTACCTCCTTCTTTTGCATGCAAACTCTTTCTCGCAGGAAATCTTTCCCTGCTCTAATACCATTTTGATGCAGCGAAACTACATCTTTACATAATTTGCATGTGGACCTTTGGGTTATGGGCCCATGTATACATCGGAAGAATTTCAATTAGCGGAATTCACACCAAAATAAAAAACCGCAACCATAATATAACTTTCTTGGTCGATCTCCACCATCGATCAATCCCGCGTGATCTAACATCTATCGCTCAATCTAGCGTGAAATCTTGCATGACCGATATCAGATCGAGAGCACACAAGAAAAGTAGTTTTCCCATGTTACGTGTCGACCACTAAGGTTAACCGCGTGAATTTTAGAAATACCATTTACCAGGTTTTATCCACGCGAGATACCATTTCCCACCTTCTGAATACTACCCACGTGCTCAATACAGAACTTAAAGAAACTTGGATTAATAAAGGCTAGCACTTAATCTCGATTTAATCCTTCAATGCTAATCCACTGTGATTATCAATAAAATACATAAACAAAGAAAAATACCCGATTAGGGTCCAGAACATCGATACACAGCTACAAATGAATTTATGCACCAAAACAGTGCATCCACACCACACTTTAATCAGTTATTCAACAAGATGGAAATTACAAAAAAATCATTACATATGCCCCATGGAGTGGCAGCCCTCTACCAGGTCTTACATTGATCCTGGGCCTCCTCTACTACGCACTCACACTTACAGTTAAATAGAGTAACAGAGTACGGATCAGATCAAGTGAGATTCGATCAATCCCTATCTTCGCTCACATCCCTCAAAATCTATGTAAATAACAAATTACAAACAAACTCAATCAGATTTGGAGGAAATCTTGTCCTCATGCCACACATTCTCCTTTGGAAGGTTCCAAAATTCAATTTTGACTTGGTCGTTGATGCTCCTGCATCACAAACTCTATAAGAATCTGGTCTTTCATGATCAGCGAAACATATTGATATCTGGTATCATCATCTCAGAGATTGTGTATTGAGGTGGATCATGTTGTTAGATTACATTCCCATGGAGGAGCAAGATGTTGAAATCTTGACAAAGGCATTGTCAAGATGTAAATTCAAGTTTCACAAAGACAAGATCGAGGTAGTTGATAATCCCTTTCTTGTTGAGAGGGAGTGTTGAGAAATGGCAACAAGAAATTCCAGTTTAATTTGTCCTTGAATTAAACTGTGAATTAAATTTGAATTCTATACTCATAGCAACTTAAAATAGTTATATTAAGTTTATTAAACTTACTTAACTTAGGAAATTTGAATTGGAAGTCACATATATGTTATCCCTACTTTGTAGGAGCCCGATGTGAGACATGGAGAGCTTGTGAAGAATTTAAGATTTGACCTTGAGCTTGCTTATGAGTTGGAGATTGAATTGGCTGAGTATTGGCATTGTTCTAGAGAGAGCAAGACTTGTAATTTCATCTTGATTTTCAGGATTAATACAAAACAGATAGTGGGGTTTTGAGCTGTGGCTTTCCCCAAATATTTATTGTGTTATGTGCCTTTGATTCTCTTCCTCTATTGATTATTGTTTGCTCAATGTTTATGGACTCCCGCTATAAAGAGTAGAAGTATATTCTTGTCTCTTGCTTTAGGAAATTTCATTAGCTTGTGAATCTATAGGATTTTCTACAGTCGAAACATCATTGACCAAAAGGTGTAACCAAGACAAGGAAAAGGGACAGAGAGTTAGCCAAATGTTGCAGTGTCACAAAGACTTTTTCTGTTTTTCCACACTATCTTTCAAGCCCAAATAGGACACCCTTCAGGCAAAGTCTCTTTAAACAAAACATAACAAGGAAATAAAACTATGAGGACAAAACAAAAGGAGGCTAACCAAAAAGATGATGTGAAACCAAAATGGGAAAGTACAAGACAAAGTGTAGAAAATAAATGCAGGATGAATGTGTAGGTAAATTAATCTGCAACTAGATGTACTCCTAACCTAACCAGCGAGAAGGTCAAGGTCACTTCTAATGAAATTTCTAATGTAGCCACCATAGTTGTTCCCGACGAGCAATCACAAAGATATGATAGATTAAAAGTGATATAAACAATGTGCAATAGAAAATATAAAAGCTTGAATAATTTGCTCAAGAAATTGAAGATGTTTCCTATTAGCAGAAATATGTGCCATAGTCACTACTTCTCACCAACTTGCAGTCTTACATTTTCAATGAAAATAAATAATAATAATAATAAAAGACAAACCTTGAAATCTTCTTGTGAATGCACCTTCATTTGTGCCATCCTTCATAGTAAGCATGAGAAAAGGCCGAAATTTGTTATTAGAAAAAGGGCTTGCTAAGTAAGATGCTTCCAAGTAATCATAGATTGGATCGTGAAATTCAAAATAATCCTCTTAAAACCCTTGAAATCCTTGAAGAGATAAATTTTCAATAAAAGGGACGCTATCAAGATGAGAATCTTGTGAGGGAAAATGAATCTAATCATATTCAGAGGGCTTGTCAAAATAATGAGGGCCTAATGTAACCATCAGCGAAGGTTGAAGCGCCTCAACTGCTTGACAAGTATCGAAACAATGAGATAAACTATAAATATTAATCAATGTGAAACAACTATCATCAGATATACTGATGGGAACATCATAAAATGAATGACAATTAATATTATGATGAGATGGATCGTTTGTGACATGAGATTCTCGATTAGAAGATAGAAAAGATAGAATAGTTTCTCAAATTCTCTAAATAATATAACCATCTTCCTCACATGCCAAATATGACAAACCATTTTCTTGTAACTAGTGACAAATTGTACAAGCATCGCAATCATCGAAAGAACATCAAGCATCTATCATTGAGATGGATGGTAAGCTTTGTGATCAAGTTGTTTCTATTTTGATTGACCCTAAATCTAATTATAGTTTTGTTAGTCCTAACCTGGCGGATAAGTGTGGTTTGAATAAAGAAGTGCATGTAGAATATTGGTTAGCGCAACTGGCTACAGGTACAAAGAAGCGAGTTCACCATTGGGTAAGAGATTGTACATTTGATTTGAATGGAATGCCTACCTCAATGAATTTGAATGTATTATCATTGTGATCATATATTATGTTGTTAGGCTTGTACTTTCATAGAACTAAGGTGGATTGTTATGACAAAGTTATTGAGTGCTTGGATGACAATGGAGAACCAAAAGTCTTGCGCAGTAAGAAGAAAGAAAAATAATTTATAATGGTGACAACTATGCAGACCAAGCGTAGTCGCAAGAAAGGGTGTGTGTTATTTGTAATGCACGTTTATAGTGACAAAGGTAAGGAAGTTGAGAATGCAAATGCTTTGAGCAGGTACCCAGTTCTACAACAGTCACAAGATTCAAGACAACTTTCTAGACCAGGTATCGCCATTATGGGAATCTTATTCAAGTCCTAAGATTTCATTGATTGCAAGTCTGAGTATGTATGAATAAGAAAAATCTTGTGATCACACTCATTCGAATAGTTTCCCCCATACAAATCAAGAGATGATAAGGGATGGAATGGATGCTCTATAATTTCATCACTTTCTTCTTCATCATGGATATTCTCACTATCCTATGTCATTTCAAGATTCATCTCATGATATAACAAACTTGAAGAGAATTAAGAGTCTCCATCCCAAGTTGATGCATTGTAAACAGAGAGCACAATAGACAAGGAGGTGAGGAGGAATAAGTGTTCATAAGTGAATCTTCTTTGACCGAAACAGATTTAAGATGTAAATATTTTGAAACTTAATCTTCTTGAGAAACTAAAAGATCAATTGGTGCACTTGGGTATTCGTCATCCCATACATCAACAAAGTCATTATCATCATAATTATTGTTACCCAAGACTTCAAATTGATTAGGTAAGTAAATTTCATTTGATTCATCACCGAGATTCTCATATTGAAAATCAACCAAGGATGGAAGAGAATTATCGTGATAGGGGGGAACTTTGAAAAATAGAAGAAATATCAAAGGTATCTTCACTTTCTTGTCCCTCTACCTGTGTAATGTGATTGCCTTGTACTTGATCACAATTTGAAATAGTAACTTGAAAGTCAGGAGAGAGTGAAGAATTATTTGGTGGAGTAGATTGATAAAACGGATCATGATACAAAGAATCATGGCATGTAGATGATAGAGGGTGACATATGTCCCTTAAATAAGTAGTATTTTCGGTGGAACAAGATTTAGGATTGAATTTAATAATGCCATAATCATCTTGAGTAGTGGAAGAATTAATCTTGACCATAGGTTTCATGAGCCATTTAGGGGTTTCCTCTGTTGGATTTGAATCATGAAAAGAAGGAGGAGGATGAGAAGATGGATTGGGAATTTGATTTGCATATTTCCCAACTTTATTATCATCGCAAGGAGGCACACGAATTGGTACTGGAAAAGGAGAAGGACAAGGAACAAAAGGAGTAGCGCGTTCCTCCTTTGAAATTAAAGATGCTTCATGATTTACAAAAGTTGGGGAAGTAGAAACATTAGCGGGTTCAGATTCACCATGCAAATAGATATGAACCAAACACTCAAACTTTTTCTTAAATAAATCCCAATTTGTGTCTTGTCCAAGAAATTCATAACAAAGGTGAAGGAATCAATCAATTAAATCCTCAATTGGTTCATTAGGCTTCATTCTTAGTTGATTGATTCTTTTATAAACATCTCGGTGATAATACCTAAGGAAGGATTAATAAATCTCCTTGAGGAAATGGTGAAAAAAATGGATGGAAGCAGATGGTAAGGTATGGCACCATCGATTAAAATGACCTTCAAGGGTGAGGAAGAAAGCCACACAAGCAAAATCTTCATCATTGATTTCGTAATATTCACAAAATCTAAGAAAATTAGAAATGTGCTCAGTTATGGATGTTCCATCCTCACCATCAAACTTCAATTGAGACAAGTGATAAAGAGACTCATCAAGGATTAAAATTTTACCAGGCGATATGTTAGAATAACACCCCAGGAGTATGATTTTAGGATGATCCATTTAAGATAAGAGATTTAAAACAGACTGAACAGGAACAACTTATCATCTGGCCCTCCTTCTAGCTTCATTTGTTGATGCTAATGGAAATATATCAACCAAGGGGGTATCCCCGATGTGAAGTCCCGATTAGACCTCACACCATTTGGAATAGGAGCCCCATCCTAAATATCAGCCCAGTTGCCATATATTCTTATAGATTTTCCTTTACTACAAAGTTTATCTTAAGAGAGTAATACACAATTATTTTCGGATCAACAATTGAGTATGCCTTGTGAAATTTTCAGTTGCGGAAAGTATCAAGGTCCTTCTACCGAAAGGGAAGAGAAAAGTGGGCCCATTAAAGAAAAGTAATAGTACTAATCTAGAAAAGGCACACGAGCATATACATATGAATGAATTGTTGACCAATGAAATAGTTCACAAGGAAGCAACAATTGTTAGAGCAAATAAAACACACCTTCAACAAGATAAATACCAAAGCCACCGAAATAGTTCAATTTCCTTAGTACAGATGAAAACAACACACATTGCAAACATTCAAAGAATAGTCTTACAATATTCACAACATATGCATGAAAGCGTGTTGGCTCAACGAGCTTCTGAATTAAGTAAAAGTTCTAAGATACATCAAGGTAGTGAACACCACTAGCCCCAATAGTGGATAATTAGAGCAGTCACTTGCTCCTCCAAAATAATTATCTTCCTCTCTAATGCCTGGTAGGAGGAGCCGAGGAGAAAAGTCATTTTCTTGTATAATGAGAGTGTATATATAAAAAATGAGGTGACCATTCACCTCCCTTGTGACTCTTGGACTACCCTCATGATTGTTTGACTTATCCATGACTATTTAACTTCCTACATGACTTTTCACATTACATGGATGACCCATGGACTTCCACTTTTACAATAAATTTTCCAATGTTGAATTACATATTCCATAAAATGATGTGGCACATGATGATTGATGACTTGACATGACACTAGTGAGATGGACTACATCATGACATGGCAACGTCAAGTCACTCTTTGTTGTTGCTTCCCTTCTGTCTTTTGAAAGATGTAACATGCTCTTATTATTTGTCCTCATGGCTTGAAGATAAGGAGTCTCCAATGTGGTCTTAGTCCTCAGTTGTTGTTGCAAACTAATGTACCTTTGTCTTCTCTTGAGGTATCAACTTGTCTTTGAAGTTACAAGTGTATCTTTTGGCATGATCTCCTTCTCCATGTCCTTCATCGTCATCTTGTCATAGCATGATAGAATACCTGTGTCTACAATCCACTCATGACAAGACGACATCAGTCCGATAAACCCTTAGTCTAAGATGTTGCATGATGATCCACTAACTTAGTTGTGATTGGGTGGTAGGTTGAGAAAGGGGCTCAATGAATACAAAATTGCATAGCTCAGGAGCTCAAGGGTCAAGCTTGAGCCTTGAGGCTGTGCAGTGCGTAATTTAGGCTGGGCTGGACAAGTCAACTGTGCAGTTGAGGGGTTGAAGGAGCCATGGTGAGGGCTTGGGCCTTGATTTTTCCTGCTGCATAGTTCTAGAAGGCAGAGGAGGTTATGTTATTATTCAATTTCCATTTTAGGAGCTCAAGGTTGAGGCATGAGCCTTGATACTGCATAATGCACACTTGTGGCTAGGCAAGAGAGAGAGATTGCGCAATTTTGGAGGTCATAGGTTGAGCTTAAGCACTGTGATTGTGTAGTGTGCAGTCCTAGAAGGCAAAGAATGTGCATTGCATAGTTCCAATGGACTAGGGTGTTGCTTGAGGGTTGAGACTATGCACTCCGCAGTTCAGGCTAGGAAAAATGAAGTTGAGTGGCTCGGTCGGGGAATTTTCCCAGTTTGGATAAGTGTTGGATCAGTGAGATGAAGATAAGAAAACGAGGGACTCTAAGCATGATCACACACTTATATCACTTGATTAAACAACAAGGAACACTCAGAACATATGAACAACATATCTTCCTCAAAGCAACAAATTTGCGACGACTCCTACCAAGTGTGACAAAAAAGATACGTTTTGCAACGAAAGTGGCGACACTTGTGCAAAAGTGCTTGAAACTTTGAAATTGAGTGTTAAACATGTCTACATGATAATAATAACTAAGTATCATAAATATTTCCTCTTAAAACAATCCAAAACTCCACTTTATGTGCTAAGCGGCAATTCCTATGCTAAAACATGACACTTGCGATATAACAAGAAAAGTGCAAATGACACTTGCGATATGCGAATGATGATGAAAACACCACATGTTGGGATGGAAATAACATGAAAATGATTCTAATTAAAGTGAATGCAAGCAAAAAAAAAAAGTTGTAAGCATGAAAACGGCACTTGCGAAGATGAAAGTTCACAAAAGGCGGCAGTTGGAAAAACTCACTGAAATCGCAGTACTATCACAAATAAAGTGAGGGGTTGTCAATGAAAGTGCACATTGTGTTCTGACATAGGTTGAACATTGCACAGGCAATGTCTTAATGGACTATGCCCCACCTATTCAATCTTTTGTGAAGGAATGATTTCATGAATGCATTACGGATTGAGCATGTGTGAGCATGTGACTTCCACACTTACAATCCAAAAGAAAGCTCAAAGACTTAACAAAGCATCGAATGACTAAGAAATGACTATGGAACGATAGATCGTAAGTTCCATAGTAGGCTCCAAAATTCAAGTGTAAGCAAAATTTTGGAGGGTGTTTGTTGTAGTGACAATATGTTATTTGGGAGTTGTTCTCCTAATATGATCTTCACTAATCCTAATTGCATTATGTTTCAACTTTTGCACATATTAGGTTCACATTTATGCTTCCTCCCATTGTAGACCCAACATATTGGCTCCTACCCATATTTCATTCCAAATAAGTTAATTGTCTAGATCGACTACCTTTTCTAGATATGAAATCATTTTTAGATTTAAAGAGTTGATTAGGGGCTCAAGTAATTTGCAATTTCCTTCATAGTCCACCCATAGATCCCATCATAATCTCATTGTAGTTCCACATCATACTCCCCAAGTTAATTATTTTCCAACAATTGGAAAATACTTCTAGATTATGGAATTTTTTTCTTTTGTATTCGTTGGTAGGCTAATCCAATATTTTATTGATAATGGGTAAATTTATTTCTACTTCATTATTTGATTCCATAGCATTTTTTCTTTTATTAATCTTCAAAGAATATTTCCCACCAAATATTGACCAAAGTGGTGTATATTCTTCAGGCCCCAACCCCCGCTTCTTTCCTTCCCACTACCTTATTCCGTTTCACTAAATAAAAACCTTCCTTATCTCTCTTCCCTATCCACGAGAAAGTAAAAGATATATTTCTTATTTTTTTCTTGAATTCCTTTTGTGATATAAGTTAGTGAGTTTCAACAAATAGAAACTACTTCCAAAATCAATTTCACTAGTGTCAATCTTCCTCCTTTAGAAAGTCATCTACAACACCAATTTCATTCATTATTTTATATTTTTTCATATAGCTAGTTCCATTCCATAAACCCATAATCATTGGAATTTAATAGAAATCGTAGATATTTCACTCCATTATCAACATAGGATTCTTTGAAAGGAAGAATTTGAAGTATCATTTGTATTGTTATGTTTTTAGGTTGTTGAAAAGGATGCTAGATTTAGTAGTGTTTACTTCCATCCTCGCTACTCTACAATATAGCTCCTAATCTTGTATTTTTCTACTTTCCTTATAATCCATAGATCAAATAACATCGTCAACAAATAATAAATGAGACAAGGATAAATATACACATACTTTTATTCCTTTCTCAAATACCTTCGCTTTTACATTTTTCAATAGCCTACTTAGTCCCTTAGCTACTAGCAAGAAAAGAAAGGGTAGAATTGGATAAATTTGCCTTGGTCACCTTTTGGGAGAAACGATTATAGATGCCAACCCATTTTATAGAATAAAAAAGGAAACTAAGAATAAGTGTTCCATTATCTAGTTTTCCATCCATATATTCATGCCAGTTTGGATTAGCAGTACCCTCAAATATAACCAACTTATCCTATTGTAGGCCTTGGATATGTATATTTGAGAATATGATTGGTAGTATTTTGGATTTTATGGAGTGATAACTACCCTCATGAGCCGACCATACTAAATGACGAATCTTCTTGTTGTGTAACAAACCAAACTATTTATTGTGAGACTTTTTTTAAAACCTATTTTAGCTTAGATGTTATTATCTTAGTTATTATTTTATAGATTTTATCACATAATGAGATTGGCCTTTAACCTATCCTAAAGGGTATTGTTTGTGGGGGTAAAGTGGCTAGGTTTTTCTAAGAGTTTGATCTAAACTTGAAATTGCTTGGGGAGCCTAGTCCTTCATCCAAAATTTGGATTACTGGAAAACACCTTTTTGATAAACGGCTTATCATGAGGTTGGTTACCTTAAAAGGAATGCAAGTATCCCTTTTTGAACTAAATTTAGAAAGAATGAATGGGTAAAAAAAGATAGAGTTTAGTCCACTCGGTTTTAGGTGGTGATGAAAAGAAGAATGGTGACCTTATTGATAATTCTTCTCCAAAATGCTCCAATAAGTGCATCAAGTGGGAAACTTCTCCAAACTCCATTTCAAAATGGGTGATTCCATTAGCTAAGTGTCCAAAATACATGCTTCATAAACAAAGTATGTTTATAGTTCGAGAACCTCCTTTGATTATCTTAGATGCTTTTACGCTCACATGGCCTTGTATGTGGGGTAGTGTTTAAGGTCTTGATTAGGGATCAGTATTTTAGCTAAAAATTGAAAGTGCTAAGAATTGCTTTAGACCTGAATGACCAAATAGAGTTCGTCGCCAGGATTCCAATGCCATGAACCATTTAAAAAACTGACATCATATGCAAAAGTAGCTTCTAAAAGTTTGGTAAAAAAAAAATCAAAGTCAAAGTTTGACTAGGGTTGACTGGATGCCTAATGAGCATGTAGAGAATATTCTCCAGTTTCAACCAGTGATAATGTGACAAGTGTCATCTTCTTATTTGCCATTTTGGCTCAGAGAGATGATTTTGCCAATAACCTCCAAGGAATAAATAATTGTGGAATATCGGTTAAGTTTTGAAATTGATTTTATATATATATAATATTAAATTATAATATATAGTATTAAAGAATATAATTAAATATAATATATTATATATATATATATATATATATATATATATATATATATCATTTTTAAACCATATTATATTTCATAATACATAAACTTTCTAAGCGCGCATTTTTTATTACATGAAATGGAGTACTTCCAAGTTATATGGTGTTATAAAAAATGTGATGGCGAAGGAGATTTGAAACCATGACCTCCCACTCATAACTCCCACACCTTACAATGAGCCACAGAACAACAACATTAGATGGAGAGTGTGCGCACATGGTCTTAAGCCATAGCTTGATGCTGACGGTTGGGTGGTGGGAGCCAGTCCTACGGGCCAGCCCCCACCCCATATGACCTCGACCACATGACCGTGGGCCAGAACGGAAGCAAGATTAGAGCCATAAACAGGATTAACATTGATTAAGAAGCAGTTTAATTGGAGTTTAGTCTAGCAGTGCCTCCAACTATGGCGAAATTCCTATCTTTGGAACTTTAATTGGCAGTTCTTCTAGATTTGGTGGAGGAAATGTAGGAAAAATTGGTTTTGCCATAACTGAGGCAATTCTCAGCCAAATTTCGAAAATTAATAGTCATTTTTGGCTAGTTGGCATGCTAGGAACTCATTGGAGCAGGTTGTAGAGGCAGAAGAGGTCATCTACAGGTGTTTTTGGTCACTTGAAGGTTTTTGAAGCCTAGGGCCACCAGGTGTTGGAGGTTAGTCCCAGAGTAGTTGGAAACCAAATTGAGTAAACAAATAGTGATTTCTGATGGATTTAAATGTTTTAAACTCATTGGAACAAGTTCCAAGAGCATTGGGTGCATGTAACAGAGCTTTGAGCACTATTGAAGCTAATACAAAAGGTCCACACTATGAAGCTGGACCAAGGAGATGTAGCCCAGGAGGGGTGAACTCCTTCAACAAAAAATTGTGTATTGAGATTTGTTATCTGTGCTTGATGTGTTTTTATATGTTGTTATTTAGCCATTTAAATTCGTGTTTTTAAGTTCATGAAAAACACTAAATTTCACCAAGTTAGATGAATTGACAATCACATGCTCATGGATAAACTCTTTATGGATAAGTAAACCGAAGCAAAGAAAATTTTATATCTGGAAATAATACTAGGACAACATTAACTAGCAATCAATTTCAGATCAAGTTGGTATCAGAGCACAAGGTTGCTTTCTTGATTTTCTTGAAGGGTTTAATAGTTGCAATTGTTGTTATGATTACAACTTTGAAGTTGCAGAGAGGAGAAGGGAAGCTACTGATAGCTCATCCTGATATTAGGAAAAGAAGGAAGAAGGTTGAGAAAGCATCATCCTAACCCAAAGGACCACTCAAGGAAGCACCTGAACCACCTCAAGTTCCATCTCCATTAATTGAGATAGAAGAGGCATAGATTGCACAAGAGGCTGGAGTGATTGAAGAGGTACAATCAGTGCAAATTTTTGAGCCTGAATCCATAACCATTATTTCTGGAGAAAGAAAGTATGAAGGTCCCTCTTCAGAAGAGGAAGAATTCAAGAAAGCTTTCTATACTTTGATTGAGATGGTTAAATTTATCTTTGAAGAGAGGAACACTAGAATGGTTGGAGAGAGTTCTAAACCTCCACATGGAGAAGGAAGCTCAGAGGACAAAAAATATGAGAAGAAGGATTCCAAAGGGAATGGTGGAAATCCACCTCCGTCTCCACCATCCTCATCATCTTCACCATTTCACAGAGCATCATCTTCCACTAGCACCATTGCCCATACTCATTGTAAAACCCCAAAAGGAAAAACTCCATTACTGAAATTGGATATAAAATTCGAACTTCCCATGTACAATGGAGAAGTGACTACATAAAATTTGGACAATTGGATTTGACAGTTAGAGGTATACTGCAGAATTCATAACCTTCAAGAAGATGACATAAAGATCTAGTTGGCTTCAATGAGGCTAGAAGGAGTTTCACTAATTTGGTGGGAAGCAAAGACTTAATAGGAAATGAGAATCCACGGTAAGATATCCATTTCTTGGGTTGAATTTGTTTCTGCAATTAAAAGACATTTTTATCCTTTAGATTTTATGCAAAAATCCATTATGAGTTGGTAGAATTTTAGGCAACTTAAAGGCCAAACAGTCCAAGATTATACACAGGAGTTTAGAAAAAAGGGTTTTCTTATTAGGAGTGAATTTTAATTCCCAAGATATTTTGTTGAAATATATCGAGGGTTTACATTCCTATATGAAACATACAATCCTTATGTTTAACCCAAACAACTTAGATGAAGTATGTGTGCAAGCCACACATCTTGATGCAAGGGGAAAACAAAACATAGAGGAGAAAGGTGAAAGTGAGGGTAAGGGAAAAGAGAAGGGAGGAAAATGGAAGGGAAAGAAGAATGCAAGTATCAAAAAAGAGAAGGAAAATCTCACATGCAAAAATTGTTCAAAGACTGGACATGATGAAGACCATTATTGGCAACTTCATCCAAAATTAAAACCAGATAGATTGAATGCCAAAGTGAAGGGAAAAATTGTTGCTATAGTTGAAAAAGACTTAGGGTCAGATTCAGGAGATGAAATAAAAATTACGGCTATGGGTTTGAAAGGTCAACATGTTGAAAGTACTAGTTCCTCAAATAGTCACAACAACACTCCAAATGAAGACAAAAGGGAAGAGTTGTTCACTGTCAAAGTAATCTCAAATCATATTAAGATTGATGCACTCTTCGATAGTGGATCACAAGCAAACCTGATTTCAGAAGACTTAGTTAAAGAGCTTAAACTTGAAACTATACCACATCACTGACCATAGCCTTTGGGGTTAAAAAGCTTAAACTTGAAATTGTACCACTTCATTAACCATAGCCTTTGGGTTGGATAGTTAAGGATGCCAATTTACAAGTTTCAAGGAAATGCATTTTTAGATTTTCTATTACTGCAAACTTTGTTGATGAAATCAAGTTAGATGTGGTTCCACTTGAAATTTTTGGAATTATCTTGGGAAGTCCATATTTGTATGACAGGAAAGCGATGTTTCATCGCTATGAGCACAAATATCATTTGCTTAAATATGGGTTGAAGTATATTGTGAGAGCTCATCGCAAGAAACTGAACATTTCTTTAGTTAATGCAAGGCAAATGAAGGGGCTAGTGAATGCAAGTCAGAACTTGACATTGTTGATGATCAAACAAAGAGATGTTTTGAGTCATACTTTTCATAAAGATGCTTATATTTGTAATGTGTTGTTTCTAAATGATAATAGGTTGTCTTTGAAAGAAGGTGAAAAACACTTGCAGCAGCCAACATTGGTGTTGAGTAGTGTTGAAAACAAGGTGTCAGTGCAAGAAGTTGCAAAGGTCAAAGAGAAGAGGACAAAGCAGCATGGCTAAGAAGGCATGGGTTTCACTGATTCGGGTCCAGGTGTAACAAAGGACCCTTCCAAGACCTTTTACTTTGGTGATGTGTTAAATTGAATTTTTAAAAGAACATAAATGAATACATGTGCATGTTGTAAAGAAGAAGACACATGACAACCATCAGTAGCATAAAATAACAAGACATTGATAATGGAGTTCGTCCAAGAGGGACTACGTCTCTGAGCACTGGTGTCAAGATGGTGTAGGCCGTTGTAGTAAGTGTTTTCAATAGTGATGATGTACATAAGAGGTGATGTTGCTATCATACAAGGAAAATTCCCTCACGCAGGAGTGGCTCCAAGAGATGTTCCACTACAGGAATTCTCAGTCAAAAAAAAGACTCCTATCAGTATGACACAAACTCATGCATGATGATAATGAACATCCCACCAACATGGCATAAAAGGGATCTCAATGTAAACATACATGGCGACACATAAGTATCCCATCAACATAACGATAAAGGGATATCAAGCGAAACATGACGAATCATGACAACAAGTACATCCCACAAATGATTTTGCATCACATCAATCAGGAATCATGAGACAAGTACGAAACAATACCCCACATCAAACATCAACAGGGATCAGTTCAGCACAATGCATAGCAAAGAAGTACATGAACACACTGCATATACCTCACATCCAGGGGTCATCTGAAGAAAAGGATGTCAAACTGTTGAAGTTGTTCATACCATCGATCTCATGGCGTCGAATCACATGGAAATGACTACTCGCACATTAATGCTGACACCTGCACTCCACTTTGAAAAGTGGCCGAAAAATGAAATGAGCAAATGGAAAATTTGAATGTACCATCAGAATTGTAGCGTCGAATAGTACAAAATCGACTATCAAATTTCTAAATTCTAAGAAAGTGAGAATCTGGGGCTTAAGGAATCTTTTAGATTCTCCTTAGAATCCTCAAAGATTCCCTCCTCCAAGTCCTCTGCAAATCGGTTGCTTAGATTAGGAAACTGACTGCGCCACCAGGTTCGTGTCGTTGAAAGGTGTAAGATCAATATAAAATTTGTCTAATTTGGACACTGCAAACATTTCACCTTCTTGAGAATTTCACCCAATCATGGTTACGTCTGTCCTTTTTCAGGATCATGGTTCCATCTGCAAAAATTAATTAAAAATTCATGCCTCTATTTCTATGCACACTCCTAGTTCCTCCATGCTTGGGTGCACTAGGCAAATGTTGAGTTTATATGTAAAATTTCGAGCAGAGTTACCAACATTGACTGTTTGGCATGTTGGTAAATTAAGCAATTTGTTGAGGAGGGGTCGGGGGATCAAATCCGGCCCTCCCAAATTAACATGCAAATTTTTATTTTTTATTTTTATATTGGGCAGTGGGTCCACTATTTTTTGTGGCCCGCGCCCCATTCCCTGCCGTCGGTTCTGCGTGGTATTAATGGCGGAGTGGTATGCATTAAAAAGGAGGCGTGTTTGTTTGGTTTGACCGTTACATGGGGGTTTCATGTGTGAGGGTGCCCGGGAGGAGGGCTGGCCGCATCGGTCGGGAGGGTTCGAACCCCGCCACCCTCGGCTTATATAAGGTAATGTGTTAGTGGGGGGGGCCCACCGCCCATAAATATTGTGTTTAATTTTGGTTGGTGGTTTGTTGGGGGCCGACGGGGGTCATGTCTCATTAGCCATATTTTAATTTAAATTTTTATATGGTGTTGTTGGGAAGGGAGGTGGCGACGGTCATGGCCTCCCACCTCATATTATAATTTTTATTTTTTTTATTAACATAAACACATCTTTTGAAGTTGTCTAATATAGGAGATATTAGAAAAATTAACGATCCAACAAATTCGTCCGCTTTTGGGAGCTAGGTTTCATGTCCCAGGGTTAGTCAAATTGTAGGACACTTAAACCTGGCCCACAGTCCAACTTTGACCAAAAATTTGACTAGCTCATTCTCCCTCATACGAGCTCGGATTGAAAAATCATTCACACCGTTGTGATCAAGACGACAAGATCTACTTTCTGGTCCTGGTTTGAAAACATTCTGATCGCTTTGATTTTCAAGTTTCCATAAGCCCTCTTTGTCCTGTGTGTGTCCCTGCAGCCACCTAGATCATTCACAAATGTTCATTGTTGGTTTCCAAAAGGCACATTACAATGGCGAAGAAGCTTGGCCAAGATTCGACTCAAGTACAAGGCAAAAGAAACTAAAAATCGCCATAGAGACAAAGTGCAAGGTGAGAGATTCCAAGTTCCCTTTGATTGTTGACAAAGGTGGGAACAAGATGTTTTCTACAAAATTAGATTGTTGTTCTACAAATTCAGAAATATTGCAGCATGACGATGTCAAAGATAGCAACAAATGGTTGTCAGAATCAAGGAAAATTTTGACTTTTTATGAAAAGCTCCAATTGATGAAATTAGGAAAATTCAATGGATAAAGACTGGAACGATGAGGGAACAGTCCCCTCATCAACTTAATTAGTGATCAAGAGAGCTTTTGGGGTCTAAAAGGCTTCTAGTGGGGAGGAATGATCAGGGATCGGTATTTTAGCTAAAAAATGAAAGTGCTCATAATTGCTTCAAACCTGAATGAACGGATAGAGTTTGACGCCACGATTCCAATGCCACAAACAGTTTAAAAAACCAACATTGTATGCAAAAGTTAGAGCTTCTAAAGGTTTGGTCTAAAAAAAAATCGTCAAAGTTTGACTAGGGTTGACTGGATGCCCAGTCAGCATGCAGAGAATATTCTCCAGTTTTAGCCAGTGACACTGTGACAAGTGTCATCTTCAGATTCTCTAATTTGGCTCAGAGAGGTGATTTTGCCAATGACCTCCAAGGAATGAATAATTGTGGAATATTGGTTAAGTTTTGAAATTGGTTTTATATATATATATATATATATATATATATATATATATATATATATATATATATATATATCATTTTAAACCACATTATATTTCACAATATATAAACTTTCCAAAGGCGCATTTTTTTTATATGAAATGGAAGAGTTCCAAAGTTATATGGTGTTATAAAAAATTTGATGGAGGAGGGCGGATTTGAAACCGTGACCTCCCCCTCATAACTCCCACGCCTTGCCAATGAGCCACAGAACAACAAAACTGAATGGAGCGCACGCACATGGTCTTAAGCCATAGCTTTATGCCGACGACAGGGTGGTGGGAGCCAACCCTGCGGGCCAGCCCTCACCCCATATGACCTCAACCACATGACCTAGGGCCAGAACGGAAGCAGGATTAGCGCCATAAACATGATTAACATTAATTAAGCAGCAGTTTAACTAGATTTTAGTCTGGTAGCAATTTCAGCAGCGCCTCCAACTATGGCGGAATTCCTATTTTTGGAAATTTAACTAGTAGTTCTTCCAGATTTTGAGGAAATGTAGGAAAAATTGGGTTTGCCATAACTGAGGAAATTCTCAGCCAAATTTCAAAAATGAATAGTCGTTTTTGGCTAATTTGCTTACTAGGAACTCATTGGAGTAGGTTGCAGAGGCAGAAGAGGTCATCTACAAATTTTTTGGTCACTTGACGATTTTTGAAGCCCAGGGCCACCAAGTGTTGGAGGCTAGTCCCAAAGAAGTTGGTAACCAAATTGAGTAAACAAATAGTCATTTATGATAGATATGAATGTTTAAAACTCACTGGAATAGGTTCCAAGAGCATTGGATGCATGTAACAGCAATTTGAGCTCTATTGAAGCGAATACAAAGGCCCACACTATGAAGTTAGATTAAGGAGATGTGGCCCAGAAGGCGTGAACTCCTTCAACAAAAATTTGTGTGTTGAGCTCTGTTATTTGTGCTTGTTGTGTTTTTATATGCTATTGTTCAACCCTTTAAATTCATGCTTTTAAGTTCATGAAAAATACTAAATTTCACCAAGTTAGATGAATTAACTATCACATGCTCATGGATAAACTCTTTATGGATAAGCATACCAAAGCAAATAAAATTTTATATTTGGAAATGATACTAGCGTGACATTAACTAGTAATCAATTTCAGATCAGATCTAATCTAGAAGCCTCCCGAATATTCTAACCCAAATGGTTTTAGAGAGGTTGAGAGTCTACCTAGTCAGCAAATGTAACTTGATGCTTCTTCCATGTTAGGGAGGGATGTTCTGTTATCCAAGGAGTTGTTAACCTCTAGTAGGGTTTCTAGTAAATCCAAGAGCCTAAATCCCCTTTACCTTCCAACTATTAGATTAATCTGCAATAAACATCAAGTGGAGGATAAAGGTGAAGTAGAGGGGGGTCTTACCATGGTAGTTGAGAATCCATCTCATGTATGGAGAAAGTCCCATATCTCTTTAGTAGAGACCAAGGTTTCAGAGGAGGTTCAAGAAGAAAAGTAGTGGACTATCAATGGGGTTTTTAAAGTAGAAAAAACCCCAAATAAGGTACCCTTGTGATTATTCTCTCCCTAAATGTGAGAGGGGTTAGGGGCACCCCTAAAAAACAAGCCTTGAGATGATTATTGGCAATCTATGAGTTCTATGTTGTAATTATCTAATGTAATTGGCATCATGTCCTTGTTTTTGAAAGACTAACATTCTTACCTTATTAACTTGAGGGTTTGTAAAGGGATCATGTTATAGGATTGTTTAATATTTATGGGAGATGTTAAAATACTAAAGGTCCTTGATTGGGGGAAATGACATAATGGAGGGTGATCTCAATGTAACTCTTAGCTCTAGGGGAGTGTGGTATGAATGGGCAAGAACATATCCCTAGGCACACCATTATTTTTAGGGAGTTTAGTTTGGTGGAAATTGATCCTTTGCATATAATTCCTACATGGAAATATTATAGAAGAAGAAGTGTTGTTTATATATAAAAAAGTAGACATGTTCCTTGTGGTAGGAGAGATCTTGGAGGGAGTCATAAGAGATAATTCCTAGGTTGGGAATGAAAGCTCTTTTAATAATCATCCTATTCTTTTACAAATCAAAGGAAAGGTTGAGAACCCTTGTACAACTTCCAAGTTTAGTGATGCTTGTTATTTGAGGAAGAAATTAAACATTCAATCACTAGCAACTAGAAGTTGTAGGATTCCTTTGCCAAGGACTCAACCATGTGTCAGTTTTTTGAGAACATAAAATATATTAATGGGTTAGAAGTTGCCAAGGAAATAACAAAGAAACAATAGAATTTGAATGAATTAGATGAGATAGAGGCTAGCATTACTTTTGGTTATAGTGATTTTGATGTTTTTAGAAGATGTATAATCTCCTTTAAAGTTGCTTGAAGAATAAAAGGGCCTCTTTTAGAGTATGGAGACATTAAATAGAGGTCAAAGAGTAGAGCCACAAGGGAAAACAATACCAAGGTTTTTTTTTGCAATTGGGATGGTTATAGAGAAAAATAAAATATAAAATAAATATATATATATATATAAAATAAAAAATTAATACTATTTATGAAATTGAGTTAGTTGATGGGTAAAAAAAAATCAAGGATATTATAAATGTAGGCATAACTCGTTTCCAAAATCTATTAAAAGATTTAACCACTATAGACATAGGAGACTTAATGAAGCTAATGAGGATTTTCATGAAACTCTTTGATCAAAGGATGAATGAAAATTTAAAAGTCACAACTTTAAAGGAAGAGTTCAATGCAACTTCATAAAGCTTCAAAAAAGGAAAGAGTCCATGCCCCATTGGTTAGACTATGAACTTCTATCTAGTCTTTTATGAATTTCTAGAAGATATGATTGTTAAAGTAGTGGAAGAATCAAGGAATTCAAGGAAAGTTTTTGGTGCTTTGACTTCAAAGTTTATTGCTCTCATTACTAAAAGAATGACCCTTGCTCCTTTGGGATTTCAATCCTTTTTAATTTATGCAATCTTATCCATAAAATAATTGTGAAGAATATAACTAATGGGTTGGATACGTGGTCCAATTGTATCTTAGAACAACAATTTGGGTCTTTATTCAATAAAAAAAAAAAACCATGTTGCAATGTGAATGGTGCTAAAGATAGATATCGCCAACGCTTATCAAAATATTAATTGATTGTATATCAAAGTAATGTTCTTACAAGTAGGATTGAACCTTCAAGTAGTTAATTGGATTTTAGGATTTGCCACTCTATCCTTTTTTTCCGTTTTAATTAATGGCTCCCACTCAAGTTTTTTCACTGCTTTTAGAGGTCTTAAGCAAGGATACTCGTTGCCCCTTCTTTTGTTCCTACTAGTTGCAAAAGGCCTAAGTGGGCTTATTATAAAGGCTAAGTGAGAGGGCTCCATTATGGGTATAAGAATGATAAATTATCTATTTATTACATTTATGTTGTTTATTGATGAAATCATGTTACCTAGCCAAGGATATTTGAAAGAATTGAAAAAATTACAAAGAATTGTTGGACACCTATTATGGAGTTATGGACATGGAAATTTGTAAGAACCTCGGGTTAAAAGTTCATGTAATAAAGTTAATAAAGGCAAAATAAGACCAAGATAATGGGACACATATTCCAAGTTGAATATTGGGAAAAGTGTCCTAGTGGGAATTCATTTGGTTTATTATGGCTAAGGAAATTGGCAAAGGCATTAAAAATGCAAAGAGGCACTAATTGGAATTTTAATCATGAAAATAGAGGGAAAAAGGAAGGTCAAAGGTCAAAGGTTTCATGTGAGGAGGAAATTGAAGGAGAACTAGTGGTAATTGAAGAAATAGAGGCCTCAATGATAAAAAGGCTTGTGAGCATCAATTCATAACTTTTGTCAGTTCAGTTTTGGAGCTCTCTTTCTCTATTCTCTCTATTCTCTCATACTTTTGCACACTTAGAGCATTATTGGAGCACTCTAGCATTGCATTAAGGAAGGCAAAGGAAGGAAAATAAAGTATGGGGAAGCAAGGATCAAGCAAGGAAGAGTTGGATCAAGCAGCTAAAATGAGGTTACTTTGTAGGTATTGAGTTGCATGTGTGGTTTCCTTGCCAGTTTTGGCATGCATAGTACATACATGTGTGTATTTGGTTCTCTTGTTGTCATTAGCATGGGTTTTTCCAGGTGTAATAGTGGTTTTAGTCTTTCCTTACCATTTCCAGATAGTCATGGTGTGATGGGTTTCTTTCATTTGGTTGAACTTTGGATTACCAGATGGTTTTGGAACCGGGTGAGGTGGTCTTAGCAAAATTCCCAAGGGCCTAGGAATCCCTTAACCGATAATGGTGGGATTGTGGTAAAGCTTGAGGGTGGAGACGAGTAAATTCCTCAAGGTATTGATGAAGAAATATGGTTGCAGCTAAGCTTGTTTCGGGCCTAGTGATCCTTTAACCAGTTTTGGAGGGAATGTAGTAAATCATGGTAGTGTATGTTGCTTGTTTAGGCCTAACAATCCCTTGTCAGATAATGGTGGGATAGAAGTAAAGCCTAGTTGTGTAGGTTCTTGTACAGGCCTAGGAGTCCCTTGACCGATTTTGGCGAGATTGTGGTAAAGCCTGAGAAATCCCTAGTTTTTTTCTTGTGAGTACCACATTCATGCTTGGAATATGGAACGACGGTGATTTGTTGAAAGAAATATTTGGTTCGGCCCAATATATGGTCAGGTGGTACGTGGAAGTCCCTGACTTGGTTGGATTTTCATATGTTAATAAGAGCTCTTTTTACTCTTGTATTTCATGAGTATTCATACTTGTTATTATGTTTCTTTAACGATTGTTCTATCATTGTTATTATTTTGGTTATATGTTGGGTATAAGCATGGTTTTATGACAAACTCTAGTTATGGCTCTCAACATGTTTTGATTAGTAAATGAATGGTTAATGAATGAATGACTTATTAGATGTTATTGCAGCTATTGTGAGAGAGCATTAGACCTTCTTGATGATTTTCAGATAAGTATGAGACCCTTATGTTCAGATATGCATTTACAACCTAGAGATTACATGTTCACCATGTGTTTGATAAAATGTTTGTCATGGTTAGGCATATTTAGGTTAAGTCCTTGATAAGTTTTGAATTAATGGCTTTGTCCTTATGTGGGAAGCTATATCGAGTTATGGGAAGAGGTTTGGATCCTAACCCTAAAATAGTAGCTCAGATCTCGGTGATGTATGCAAAGAACTGGTTAATTTAGACTACAATCATTGGGAGGCATGGTTATCCATGTGACTGGAGAATTACAGTCGTTGGCTTGCCTTGTTATGCAAGCAACTAGGAGTCTAGGTCAGTGAAAAAGAAGTCTAGCTCAAGGTATGAACACCTGAAATGGTTGTTTAGCTCCTAGGGGTCCTATATCTCCTAAGAAAGGTTAGTACAATTTCAGTTTGTCGATTCTACTTCCTTAATTATACCTAGGATGTTCAGTCATTTCATAAAACTCTTTGTCACATATTTACCCTCGTCGACCAATGAACATGGCTAAGTATGGGAGGACGGTGTTATAGAGTGGTATCAAAGCATGGTTCAATACTTGGAATGGATGGGTGGAATGTGTGTGTCATGCTAGCATGTCAGTTGTCTATATGTTTGTTATGCATGCATGGTCATGGTTATGGTTTCTGTGCATGAGTTTATGGTATGCATTTGGTATTGTCATGCATGAGGTTGATATATTGTTATGATTTTGATTATACATATATTGTGTTAATCTAGTTAATCTTGCAGATGAGATGTCCTCCCCTAAACTATACTTAGGTATGTTGGTTACGTTTATGTTTGGTTTATCTAACATGATATATTTTTCGGAAGAAGAAGATCAAAATGACTGGAAAAACAATGTATTACAGTTCACAAGACTCTTCCTACATATTAGATGAGCAACATGGTGATGCGTACTCTCCTAACATAGCATACACTTTGAAAATTTTGAAGGCAGGGATAATAAGTTGCAAAGCAGATAATGAGAGAATCATTCAGTCACAAGAGAGACTTGTCGGGGCATAGGAGAAACAAGCAGAGGTCAATGCAGTTATCCTTCAGATTTATCAGACTTGCAAAGATAGGGACCACTTAGGATCAGTCATGGACACGAGGATATGACTAATGGATCATATGGTAGAAGGTCTCATGGTGGGCATAGGTTGGATAAAGATGACACAGTCAGAGATGGAATATTCTTGGATACACCTGGTAGGAGAGGCAGTGGACATGGGCTCTACTTCAGTTCAGGTTCAGGCGGGCATCATGGTCATAACCGTTATCACCTATACTGGAGGAGTGATAGGGGATATTTATAGGATAAGTTCAAGAAAGCCAAACCACCTACATTTGATGGAGAAATGAAGAAGCCACAAGATGCAGAAGCGTGGTTGCTTGGGATGAATAAGTTCTTTCAATTGCATGATTACTCAGAGAACATGAAATCCAAGATAACTACCTCCCGTCTTAAAAGGAAAGTAGACATTTGATGGGAATATGTAAAGAATGTCAAAGGTATTCGGGAAGAGGAGTGAACTTGGAGTAATTTTGAGAGACTTTTCAGGAAGAAGTATCTGTCTGAGGGATACTATGAGACAGGGAAAAATAATTCTATGACTTGAAGATGGATCTATGACCGATGAGGAGTACACTAGCAGATTATTGAATTTGTTGACCTATGTGCCTTATATTAAGGAGGAGAAATCGAGGATTCATAGATTCATTAGGCGGTTTCTCATGTCATTCAAAGACAGGATTGAGTTTGATGAGCCTAGATCGTTGGAAGAAGCTACCAAAAAGTTGGAGAATTGTTATGAGCAACCGAAGCACATGTCTGAATCTAAACATGATTGGAAAGGTAATGACAAAACTAAAGGTAAATGACCACTGAAGCGAACAAGACCTTAGGATGTAGGTGAGAAAGAGAATGTGGTTCCTTACAAGAAGTTTAATGCAGTTGAGAAGGGACATGGGTCTCAGCTTAGAGAGCAGTAAAACATAGGTGATGGTAGGAGACAGTTACAGTGTTGGATACGTGGCAAAGAGCATCTCAAGAAGGATTTTCCGTCGTATCAGGGTGGTAGGCCTCATATCTATAGTGCTTAGGAGGTGTAGATAGTTGGGGATGTTGGGCAGAGCATTCCTCATATTTAAGCAGCATTGGATAATAGGCAGGAAGATCACTAGGCATATATTATCGATATGGATGGTAAGCTTTGTGATCAAGTTGTTTCTATTTTGATTGACCCTGGGTCTAATTATAGTTATGTTAATCTTGACTTGGTGGATAAGTGTGGTTTTAGAAAAGAAATGCATGCGGAGTCTTGGTTGGTGCAGCTACTACAGGTACTAAGAAAATAGTTCATCATTGGGTAGTGCTTTTGAGTTGAATGGTATGCCTACATCAACACATCTAAATGTACTTCCATTTGGATCGTACAGTATGATTTTGGGTACGGATTGGTTGTATCTTCATAGGAATAAGGTGGATTGTTATGAAAAGGATATTGAGTGCTTGGGTGACAATGGCGAACAAAGAATTTTACAGGGTGAGAAGAACGTAACATCAGCTAGAATGGTTACAACTATGCAGGAAAAGCATAGTCGCAGGAAAGGGTGTGTATTATTTGCAATGCGTATTTCCAATGATTAAAGTAAGGATGTTGAGGATGAAAAAGTATTAAATATGTATCTAATTTTACCATAGTTTCGAGATGTATTCCCAGTAAATATTTCAGAGTTGTCGCCTCGTAGGGAATTGGAATTTTATATTGAGTTGGTACCAGGGGAAGCACAAGCATCAAAGGCACCTCATAGAATGAGCACTCCGGAGTTAGTGGAACTGAAGTTGCAGTTGAAGGAAATGCTTGACAAGGGATACATTAGGCCAAGTGTGTCGCCTTGGGATGCACCAGTGTTGTTCGTGAAGAAGAAGGATGGTACTCTCAAGTTGTGTATTGTTTACAGGCAGTTGAACAAGATGATGATAAAGAACAGGTACCCTTTGTTGAGGATTGATGACTTGTTTGATCAGTTGAAAGGATCAATAGTGTTCTCGAAGATTGATTTTAGATTAGGATATCATCAGGTACACATCAAAGAAGAGGACATCTACAAGACTACTTTCTAAACCAGGTGTGGGATTATGAGTATGTTGTGGTTCCTTTTGGTTTGACTAATGCTCCAACTACTTTCATGTGTTTGATGAATAGTGTGTTGCGTCCTTATCTGGACAATTTTGTGATTGTACTCAATGATTATATCTTGGTAGATTCTAAGAATGAGGAAGAGCATGTAGAACACTTAGCAATAGTGTTGATATTTCTAAGAGAGCATCAGTTGTATGCCAAGCTTAGTAAGTGTAGTTTCTTTTAGAGAAACGTACATTACTTGGGGCATGTTGTTTCCAAGGAAAGTATAACAGTTGATGCAGGAGCATTATAGATTCCAATCCATTAAGGTATTTTGAGAAAAATACTCTAAAAGGGGTTTCGATATTGTAAAGGATTATAATTCATTAATTGTAAATATTCTTAGTTTCATTTAAGTATTATAGAATAGTATTAGAAAAGAGATGGGTAGGAGAGTTTCTCCATAAGGCAAAAGCAATGTTGCCTTGAAGAGCATGATAGATTGATTGAATAAATCATGAGAGCTTTAGTGAATAAATTATGAGAGCCTTAGGAATAAATCAGGGAGTGATTTTAGGATTTAGGGATAACTGATTTATGGAGTGATTTTAGGATTTAGAAAATGTATTGTATTTCTTAATTCTATTTATTGTAAACCTACATGCAATGAGAACTAATGGCCAAATGAATGTGGAATGAGGCCAAGAGATAAATGTATGATTGTGAGGTTATGCATGTACAAATTTCTTTGTTAATGGAAATGCAGATTTGCCAAAGGCTTTGTGTATGACTCCTTGTATTGTATTATGTTATGTTAAATAATTTGAGTTTGAATGAAAACATTAATTTGAGTTTGCATGAACTCATTGAAGTGGAGAAATATGTGTGAATTGTTGGAGAGGTGAGAGTTATATTATCTTAACTAAAAGTATTTGGGGATACCATTCAATGGGTGTTGGTGATCAGGATTAAAACTTTGGTTGTGAGTGTGTTTTACATATGGGTATTGTTGCATACTTAGATTGGTCATATATTAAGTTAATATTACAGGTGCGTGGAAGTGGACATTGCACGAAGAGGTGAATTTTCCTGCATCAAGTGGTACTAGAGCTGGTACACTCTTTGGAATTGAGGATTGCAACTAAAAGAAGGATGACTTCCAACAAGTAGCAGTTGGGTAGAAGTTGTAAGAAGGTAGTTCCACAATGAGTGTGGGTATAATTTCCAAGAGAAGGTTCGAAGAAGAGAACCAAAGAAAAAACCAAAAGTTTAAGCTAGTGAAGAAAGCTTGATAAGGTATTGAGTAACAAGAATAGGAGACTTGCTACAGACAAGAGGCTTGGTTGCAATGCACTGTTGAGAATGGAGAATCTCACAAAGATAGAGATAAGAATGGCCACAGAGGGTCATGACAAAGGTTTAGGTGGAAGTCACAATAGAAGGAAACAAGATGTCAAGGAAAAATAAATCAAGAAGAAAACAAGTAACGAAGAATTTAATAGAGAACTCGATGAGATTAAAGTATAGTTGGATGTACTTATGGAGTTGCTACAACAAGATAATGAAGACTATAAATGTGGATAGATTTTTAAGAAGAAAGTTAAATGGTTGGTTAGGAAATTACATGCACGAAATCAAAGAAGATGGATGAAGCATCTGATCACACACTGGTTAAGGATGCTTGGAGAAAATGAGAAAGAAAAAGTGTACATTTTTTAACTAAAGCAAGGACAATTGCTTGGTGAGAATGAAGATGAGGGGCTTTCTGCAAGTCTCACGAACTACTTGGATAGTTCATATCAACGTGTAGATGTGTTGATAGAGGAGATAAAAGAGGCTGAAAATCCAAAAAAAATTGAAATTGATATTTTGTGTATGGTTGTAGGTTATTTTGTGTATGGTGATGGATAGTCACCTAGAAATGTCATGAAGGTGAAGGAAGAAAAATAAATGTCTTCTAGAGGCATAGAAGGAAGAAAAACTCATAATTTAATTCTAATAGAGGATGAGGTAGCATTCTCTCATGAAGAAAACCGTGATGAAAATCATAAATTAATGAATAAAGAGATTGTTGATAGACAGTTAAAGAAACATGTTGTTTCAAAGGACATAGAAGATTTGGCTTATCGAGATAGTAAAAGGAAGCATAAATAGGAAGAGAATCATTCAAACTTAATGCTGACAAATTTTGAAGAAGAGCTAAGGATGTTGGAAGAATGGTTAATTAATCCAAGGATTGATAGATAATATTGCATGAAAGTTGTGGGAATAGAAGGAGTGCTTAAGGCATCAGATGAAGGAAAGAGTAATAATTATGCAGATATTAAAGAAGAAATCATGAAACAAGAACCATTGAGGAGCAAAAACAAAGTTCAGCAAACAAGGAGCAAGATGTACCAGCTAGGATATAAATTGGACATTGAAATTGACATGATGAGAACAATAATGATGAAAGTGTATGAGAAATTGCACACTAATGTAAGAAGGGCAGTCAATCGTAGAAGGAAAATGAATGTACAAAAGTACATCAACAAAGAGAGTGGAAAACTACATCATAAAGTTTGGAAACCTGGAAGGTTGAAGAAGACAGTGACAACAACAACAGAGAAGCAACATGAAGAAAGAGGTGATCAGTTACAGTACAAATTTTGGGATCCAAAAGGATTCGACAATTAATCACACATAAGCAGGAGGTCATTAATTGTCTCGGCCTTGGGAGTCTGATGCATGAGAATTAGAGCTTCCAATCCATCAAGATTTTTGAGAAAAGGCTCCAAAAGGGGTTTCAATATTGTAAAGGAATTATAATTCATTAATTGTAAATATTCTTAGTGTCATTTACCTATTATAGAATAGTTTTAGAAAAGCTACGGATAGGAGAGATTTTTCTATAAGCCAAAAGAAAAGTTGCCTTGAAGAGCATGAGAGATTTATGGAATAAATCATGAGAGCTTTAGTGAATAAACTATGAGAGCTTTAGGGAATAAATCAAGGAGTGATTTTAGGATTTAGGAAAAGTGGATTTATGGAGTGATTTATGGGTGATTTATGGAGTGCTTTTAGGATTTAGAAAAGATATGTATTTCTTAATTCTATATATTGTAAGCCTGCGGACAATGAGAACTAATGCCCAAATGCATGTGGAATCAGGCCAAGAGAGAAATATATGATTGTGAGGTTATGCATGTACAACTTTTCTTTGTTAATGGAAATGAGGATTTGCCAAAGGCTCTATGTATGATTCCTTGTATGGTATTGTGTTATGTTCAATAATTTGAGTTTGCATGAAAAAGTGAATTTGAGTTTGCATGAACTCATTGAAGTGGAGCAATATGTGTGAATTGTTGGAGTGGTGAGAGTTATATTATCTAATTTAAAAGTATTTGGGGATGTCATTAAATGAGCATTGGTGACCAGGAATAAAACTTTGGTTATGAGCATGTTTTACATATGGGTATTGTTGCATACTTAGCTTGGCCATATATTAAGTTAAGATTGCGGGTGCATGGAAGTGGACATTGCAGGAAGAGGTGAATTTTCCTGCATCAACAATGGATCTAGAAAAAATAAGAGCTATCATGGAAAGGGCAACTCCTAGAAATGTGGATGAGGTCAAATCATTCATGGGGTTACCAAGTTACTATAGGAGGTTCATCAGGAACTTGTCACGGATTTCTTATCCTATTAAATCATTGCAGAGAAAGGGAAATAAATTTGAATGGACATAGGAATGTGCAACTAATTTTTAGCAGTTGAATCAGTTGTTGACAAATGCTCTAGTTCTAAAGATTGCATATCCAAATAAAGAGTTCGTGGTATGTATAGATTCTTGCAAAAGAGGATTTGGTGGAGTCTTGATGCAAGAGGGATATGTGATATATTATGAATCAAGAAAATTGAATGAGCATGAGCATAAATATGTGACACATGATCTTGAGTTGGAAATGATCATTCATGCATTGAAGATGTGGAGGCACTATCTTCTTGGCAGGAGGTTTGTGTTGATGAGTGATTGCAGTGGGTTGAGATATTTATTTGACCAACCTAATTTGAATGCCAAGCAAGATATATGGTTGCCCATGATTAGTGAGTTTAACTTTGAGATCAGGAACATAGGGAAAAGAGAACAAGGTTGCATATGCTCTTACCATAAGAATACGTGAATCACATAGCAGTTATGAATTCATGTGGGATAGATTTACAGGATCAGATATTGTAGGCATGATAACAAGATGACAAGTACCAACAGCTGAAGCACAGGTTACGACAGCAAGGTACAAGTGAACATGATGTGGACTATCATCTCACGGCAAATGGTTTGGTCATATTTAGGGACAGGATCTATGTGTCAAACAACAGTGAGCTCAAGAAGCTTACCTTGTGGGAAGTTCATGTTATGCCACATTTAGGTCATCTAGGTTATTAGAAGACTCTAAAAAAGTTTAAGAAGTTCTACCATTGGTCGAACATGAAGAAAGAGGTGGCATAGTTTGTTGCAAGATGCTTGGATTGTCAACACGTAAAAGCAGAGAGTAAGCACCCATGTGATTTACTACAGTTGATTCTCATTCCAAAGTGGAAACAGAAGGTCATTTCCATGGATTTTATTACAAGTTTTTTTAGGACATCTAGAAAACATTATTCTATCATGGTTGTGATTTATAGGTTGACTGAGGTAGTGCACTTCATTCGAGTGAAGTTTACTGACTCAACTAGCAAGGTAGCACATGTCTTTATTAGGGAGATTATGAGAATGCATGGTATTCCTAAGAAGATTATGTCAAACATAGATGTTAAGTTCACTTACAGGTTTTGGAAGGAGTTATTTGCAGGTTTTGGGAAGAGTTGGCCTTCAGTACAACTTATCAACCGCAAATAGATGGACAAACAGAGAGGGTCAACAGGATTCTAAAGGATGAGTCTGTTTGAGGCACTTTATGAGTGAAGTTGTAATACTTCCATCAGGTATAGTGATCTAGTTAACAGGGTGTTGATAGGACTGGACATGTTCACAGAGATGGAACACGAAATGTAGGTTATCAAGATGAATCTGAAGGTAGCACAATATATATAGAAGATTTATGCAAATCAACACAGGGCATTTAAGGAGTTTTAGGTTGGGGAGCATGTGCACTTGCGCGTCAAGCCCACAAAGAGCTCCTTGAGGATTGGGTCATGAGCGAAGTTGGCACATCGGGAGGATGTCAACCAGTGGCCTACAAACTTGCACTGCCTTTGATAGTAAAAGTCCATGATTTTTTCCATGTTTCATTGCTTAAAAGATAGGTGAAAGATTTTGATCATGTAATTGATTGCTATGTATTACAGGTGAAGCCAGAAGGATAATTTCAGCTGGAACCTCAGCGTATTTTGCAGCAAAAATAGTTCATGCTCCGAAACCGAGCAATCGAACAAGTTAAAGTGTAGTGGAAGCACTTTGGACCTAATGAAGCTACATGGGGGATGGTTGATCAGATGCGGGTTATGTATCCTTCATTATTTGTTGGTGAAGGCAAATGAGTTTCGTTATATGTATATATTTATGTATGGTTGTTATTGTAAATACCGCAATGAGTTCTGTCATAAAGCTCTAATAAGCAATATAGTTGTCATGTTGTCATGTTTGTCATGTCAGTTTGCTTTTCATTAGGTTGTTCATTGTAAATAATGCATCGAGCTAAGTTATAAAGCTCCATGGGAAGTATGTTTTGGGTTTCAACAGTCTTACTGGTTGTAGGTGTCATAGACCACCGAGGACGGTGTTCCCTTAAGGGGAGGGGTCTATAACAACCCCTGGATAAAGTTGATGTAATAAAGTTAATAAAGGAAAAATAAGACCAAGGTCATGGGACACGTATTCCAAGCTGAATTTTGGTCAAAACATCCTCGTGGGTGTTCATTTGGTTTATTATGGCTAAGGAAATTGGCAAAGGCATTGAAAATGCAAAGAGGCATTAATTGGCATTTTAATCATGAAAATAAAGGAAAATAGGAGAAAAGGAAGGTGAAAGCTCACAGGTTGCATGTGAGGAGGAAATTGAAGGAAAATTAGTGGAAACTGAAGAAAATAGAGGCATCAATGATAAAAAGGCTTACGATGACCAATTCATAGCTTTTGTCAATTCATTTTTGGAGCTCTCTCTCTATTCTCTCTATTCTTTCATACTCTTGCACACTTAAATAATTATTGGAGCACTCTAGCATTGCAGTAAGGAATTCAAAGGAAGGACAAGAAATCAAATGCAAGCAAGGATCAAACAAAGGAGAATTGGATCAAGTGATTACAATGGGATTACTTTGTAGGCATCAAGTTACATGTGTGATTTCCTTATTAGTTTTGGCATGCATGTGTGTATTTTGTTCTCTTGTTGTCATTAGTATAGGTTTTTCTAGTGGTCATAGTGGTTTTGGCCTTACCTTGCCATTTCCGGATAACCATGGTGTGATACGGCTCTTTCATTTGGTTGAGCTTTGGATTGCCAGATCCTTTTGGAACTAGGTGAGGTGGTCTCAGGAAAATTCCCAAGGGCCTAGGAATCCCTTGACCAGTAATGGCGGGATTGCGATAAAGCCTGAGGGTTAGGATGGGAAAATTCCTCGAGGTATTGGTGAAGAAATTCAGAGGCATCCAAACTTGTTTAGCGCTTAGCGATCCATTTAACGGTTTTAGCAGGATTGCGGTAAAGCCTGGTAGTGTATGTTTTTGTTTAGGCCTAGGAATTCCTTGACCGGTAATTGAAGGATTGCAGTAAAGCCTGGTTGTGTAGGTGCTTGTATCGGGCCAAGGAGTCCCTTGACTGGTTTTGGTAGGATTGTGGTAAAGCCTGAGAAAGCCCTGGTTGTTTTGTTGTGAGTCCCACATTCATGCTTGGAATATGGCACGGGGGTGATTGGCTGAAAGAAATATTTGGTTAAGCCCAATCTATGGTCGGGTGGTACGTGGAAGTCCCTGACTTGGTTGGATATGTATATGTTAATAAGAGCTATTTTTCCTCTTGTATTTCATTAGTATTCATACTTGTTATTATGTGGCTTTAATGGTTGTTCTTTCATTGTTATTATTCTGGTTATATGATGGGTATAAGCATGGTTTTATGACATACGCTAGTGATAGCTCTCAACATGTTTTTGATTAGTAAATAAATGGTTAATGAATGCACGACCTAATAGATGTTATTGCATCTATTGTGAGAGGGCATCAAATCTCTTAATGATTTTCAGATAAGTATGAGACCTCTATGTTCAAATATGCATTTATAACATGTAGGTTACATGTTGACCATGTGTTTGACAAAATGTCTATCATGGTTAGGCCTGGTTAGGTCAATTCCTTGATCAAGTTTTTCATTAATGGCTTTGTCCTTATGTCATTTATCATTCTGGAAAGTTCTATCAAGCTTTGGGCAGAGGTATGGATACTAGCCCTAAAAATGTCGCTTAGATATGAGGATCGCATGCACAAAACTGGGTAATTTATATTGAATTCATTGGGAGGTAGGGTTATCCATGCGAATGGAGGCTTACAATTGTTCGCTTGCATTATGCAAGCGATTGGGAGTCCAGGTCAGTGAAAAAGCAATGTAGCTCAGGGTCTGGGCACCTAGAGTGGTTGTTTAGGTCTCGGGAGTCCTGTAGCTCCTAAGGAAGGTTAGTAAAATGTCAATTTGTCGATTCCACTTCCTTAACTTTACCTAGGAGGGTTGGGTAGCAAAAGCCTGCGTAATAGTTTTGGGGCTTAAAGCCCACAATTTTGGGTAAAGGAATGGTAAAGGCTCTGCAAGATGCACGAAGCGCAAATTGTAATAAGTCAAGTCAAAGGGTTGTCCGCCCAATGATAATGTAAAATAATTCAGCCACCCATGGTCCGCGGACCATGGAAATGTATAAATAGAGCAAGGCTCTAGAGTTAGGAGTCAATGTTTTGGTATGTACTTTTGGATCTGGAATGTAATGGGTTCTTGAAGAAAGAAGTCTTGAAATGTCTGTAAGTCCGAGTCGAGGTCGTTGGTGGGTAGATAGCGGCTCTGCAATTGTGTGAGCAAAGGCCTAGTAGAGTCTGCAGCTGTGTGCGGAGACCCCTGTAGCTGAGTGCATAGGGCAGATCTGGTTGTATTAGTGAAAATTTTGATTAAAGATAAGATTGGTTCTGAAATACTGTGTTGAATCTAAATTATTGCAGATCTGATTAATTTGTGGTTAATATATCTGTTTGATCTGGGCGCTTATGTTTACATATTGAGTTTATGCAAATCTGTATCTTTTCTGGGTGCGTGAATTGGTTATCTTCAGTAAATGTTCGCTTAAAGACCCTAAACAATATATTTGATCTGTAATGAACTCCGTAATCATAAATCTTAAGGAATTGCCTTGTTCCGGGTATACATGGAAGTAGAGTGGCGCAAGGCCACAGAACAGCACATGGACCTTCGAGACCACATCAAGACATCCCAAGGGTGTGGAAACCTAGTTCCATCACCCTCCCCTGCTACCTCAGGCGAGACCTCAGTCTGCGCTCCGCAGGCTGTTGCCGAAAGGGCCGGTAGCTGTGGGATTTGTTTGGCTAAATAACTCTTTTGAACCTGGGTCAGGACCATATATGCCAACAAATGGTTCTGTTTCCGGGACCAGGATCTGCCTAAGGGATGTCTGATGTCGGAACACTGGAACCCTACGAAGAAAGAACTTGAAGATTGGCTAGATCAGAAGCTTCACGAGTTTGTGGTTCAAGAAAACAAAAATCTGCGGATATCAGAAGAACAGTGGTTGGATCATTACATATACACATACATCCACGAGATATTCTTCATGTCATTCTCGATAGAATTGTACAAGTGGATCACGAGGTTAGCTGACAGCGTGGAGAGGTGCAGACTAGATCAACCTATTGTGTGGACTCCAGAATTTGGTGTGCAGGTTAGAGGCATCTGAAGACAAAATCGCACACGCAATAGATCATCGGTTGGATCAAGTAATAGGAGGGTTTATCACTGAGTTCACGATAGACACAACTGTGAGTTATAGTGAAGCAGAAAGGCGCTTTCTCTAAGGACCATGGGGTAAGTATATCAAATCATTGAATACTTGGATTATGATGTTGTTGTGTGAAAAACAGATTATGTGCGTTTATTGATGTTTAGTGTAACGCAGAGCGGAAGAGGTTACCGAGGAACCGAAGGAGTAGAGAACAACCTTCTGATCTCCATCTCGTGAGAAAGCAAGGAAGAACTCATAGCGTTCTCTTCGAGAAGCGCAGTCTGGTTGATTGGCCAACGCATTCCACTGATACCACCACCGACCACGCCATCACCTACATAAAATCCATCTTCACCGCCTCCACCTCTGCCACCACCAAGGGTTGGGATGGTGAGCATAGTCAAATTGTCGATATTTAAGGGTGTAGGAAATGAGGAACCAAGTTAGTTCTGGTGTGTGGTAAGGGTTGTATGGGAAGCCCAAGGCATAACGAATGATAACATCAAAAAGGCTACTCTGGTTAGCATGCTGCAGGACCGAGCGTTGACATGGTATATAAAGTAATTAAGTGATCATCTGAATGCGTGAATAATGGTGACCCAGGATGCTTTGAACAAGGAATTTAGTCGGCCAAAATCAGAGACACAGCCGGTCATTGGGTTCAACGAGATCACAATGTTACCTTACGAAACCCCATGGGACCTGGATCTGAGATTAAAAAGCACAATCCATGAGGCTAACATGACACTGACAGATGTGCAACATTGCACATGGTTTGTGGCAGTTTTGACACCACATCTGAGGACAGTGCTATCACAGCAAAAGATCTCAACCCAGGCTGAAGCATTAGAGACAACGATGAGGCTGCATGAAACTCCAATCTGAGATCTGGGGTTGGGAGTAAATCCACGTGCAAAAACAAAACCTATGCTTAGAAATGAGAAGTTTGAAGCAAGGGCAGGCACCCCGGTCATAAGTGCATGAAGAGGTGTGGTGCATCAAATGTAAGGGCCAGGGGCATGACAAGGATCATTGTCCAGTCTTTTTGAACTATATGACGGCGGGGGGACTAATACCATTGCGACCAAAGGTTCCGGCAGGACCAAGCATGGTGCCCCCACTCTAGTGCGCAATATGTCAGGTGGGCAGAAAGCATGCCACGGACAATTATCACTTATTACAGAACCTGAGACACCCCCCCCCCCCCCCAAGCAGTTATTCTGCAACTTTTGTAGGACAGTTGGCAACGATGAAAGAAATTGTCGAAGTTATGAGTTATTGATGGATCGAACGCCTGCTTATAGGATGCAGATGGAGGCGTGTGGTCAGGATCCCGCCACAGTAATAGCACATGGAAGATTCCAAGGACGCAAACGAGGACGAGGGGGAATGGGACCCAGACGCAGACGGGGACAATTAATCTTCTATAATTATGGAGGACCAGGGCATTATGCGTGTGATTGCACAAACCCTACTAGAGCCTGTTGCTCGTACTGTTACGAGTTTGACCACAAAGCAGTCGACTGCCCCACGCTAATTGCTCAAATGCGGGAAAAAGGGGTGCTTATGGTTACGCCCACTCAGAACGTCCAAATGATGAAGGCTGAGCCACGCAAGGAAGACACTAACATGAACATGATGCTCATAAGTGGTGCAAGTACAGGAGAAGATAAGGGGAAGCAACCAGAGGATGATGCATGGGTTCGTCAGGCCGCTGCAAAGCAACTAGAATTTGATTTAGAGTGTGTTAGCACTTGAATTTGCCTCAGGCTGAAGAAGGTGAAACTCAAGGTAACATCAAACCACTTAGCCTCGTAGCTAACCCTACGGGGCAGGAGAGGGCTCTCTCCGGTCTATCTCGGCAAAAAAGTCTTCAAAGGGACTGAGGTGACCAATAAGGAATACTGATTTTAGGCTAGTAAATTGATAAAAATGGTTTTTAATAAAATGATGGGGTTTTTTCTGGGCTGCATGGGCAAAGTAATAGCTTGAGCAGAGAAATGTAATCAAGAACACAGATTATCCCCTGAGGCAAGGTAGGTAAGAAATTTAACATCAAATTGAGATTAAATGGAATGGCAAGACTGTTGAGGAGCTGACAAGGGCATAGAAGATGAATCCTTGTCAAACAGAAGAAAACATTAAATATGAACAAACTTATAGGTAGAGCATAAAATATTATGAATTCTACCTAAACACTTCATTTGTTCAATTGGAAATGATCATGAAGTGAAATGAAAACATAACAGGTTACATATGAAACAGAAGGAAAACTTATGCTAAATTGTCATACCACAGGAATCTCAGGGGTTAGAGCTGTATTTTTCATTAAAATCTCTGTCAAAAAGTTGTACAATGACACTCGGTTTTCCTCACCAGCACTCAGAATTATCTCCTCTCCACTTTCCCCTTCTTCCTTCCGGTTCCGCTTGTACCAAGACATCCTTAACAGCTGTGTTGGGAACATATGCTAAAATATGAGAATTCAGTATGTACACCCGGAAATCTTTCAGAGCTTTTACCAGTGACAATGCTTGTTTTTCAATAATATTGTACTTCAGCGCTCCATCCCTTATAATACGACTGAAAAAAGCAATGGGCTTCTCAACTCCATCTCTCTTTTGCATCAGCATAGCTGCCAATGTATGCTCAGAAGCAAATGAAAATAAAATAAAATCTTGTGTATAATCCGGGCTGATGAGAGTTGGGGCTGAAGATAAAATTAACTTCACCAAATTGAAAGACTGTACCGCCTCTTCAGTCCATTTGAGCTGGCTGTCCTTTTTAAGCATGTTAGTGATTTCTCTAAGGTGTTCGGCAAGATTCAGAATAAAGAGACGTAGAAAATTCAACTTGCCATTAAAGGACTGAATCTCCTTCTTGTTTCGGGGCTGCTCTAGTTGTTGAATAGCTTCTACACTTGCAGGATCTATATGAATGCCATCTTTGGAAATGATGTGGCCCAACAGCTTGCCTTCACTCATGGCGAAAAGGCTCTTCTTCGGATTCAATGAGATACCATATTTTCTGCACTTTTGAAACACCATTGTTAAATGATACAAATGCTCTTCATCAGATTTAGAAAACACAGTTAAATTATCAAGATAAACGACCAAAAAGACATCCTTCTCATTAGCAAAGGCCATGTCCATCGCCCGCTGAAAGGTAGCACCTGCATTTTTCAATCCAAACGGCATCTTGGCATAATGAAATGTCCCCCAGGGAGTAGTGAATGCAGTCTTGTCGCAGTCATCTTCATGCACCAAAATTTGATTGTACCCAGAATAACCATCAAGTAGCAACATCCTTGATGCCCCAACTACCCTCTGCAGTATGTGATCCATCTTGGGCAGTGGATAATTGTCCTTTAGCGACACCTTATTCAGATTTCTGAAGTCTATACACAAGCGGATCTCACCGATCTTCTTTCTCACGGGCACTAAGTTGGAAATCCAGTCGGAAAATCTGATTGGCACTATAATTCCAGACTTGTACAACCTGTTAACTTCTTTCTCAATCAAAGGCAGCAACTTAGGATTAATTCTCCTCAATTTTTGTCGGAAAGGCTTTTGATTTGGCTTTATGGGAATAGTATGCTGAATTATACTTGTGTCATAAGTTCTCAAATCTGAATAATCCCATGCAAAAACATTAGAAAACGAAGACAACAATCTGATATATTCTTTCTTTACCTTTGGCGACAATGCTTTCGATAGTTTCACCATCTTTGGATTATCAACTGTTCCGACATTCACTTCTTCAACACCTTCTTCTGTTGGCCTCAAAGTTGGTTTGCGGGCTACGTCATCTTGATCGAACAGCTCCTCTAAAGGAATTAATCCTTTAGGAATGAAATTATCCTTAAGTTGCAATACATCCATCTGATTTACTTCCTCGGGTTCCGTATCTATGGAGATGTCTTTGAACTCACCTTCAACTTGCAGAAAATTCTTGATTTCTTCGTCATCTTGGAAAACTTGCCAACACCTTTGATTGTCTGGTACTGTAGGACGGTGCTTCACATAGATCTCAAACTTATTGTTGGAATTCATGGGGATTTTAAGATTGCTTGTTGCCTTAGCCAATGCATCAGCAACACCATTTTGAATGCGTGGCACACATGTCAAAGTATGTTCAGAAAACAGTTTCAGGATATCTAGGACAACATTTCGATATGCTCGCATACAAGGATGCTTGGCCTGGAATTCACCTTTCACTTGCTTTATAACCAACTCGGAGTCGCCATATACTGCTATCTTCTTTGCTTTCAGCTTCCTAAGGATTTTCAGACCAGCAATGAGAGCCTCATATTCCGCCTCATTGTTTGAACAATCGAATGCCAATTTGTAAGAACATACTCGTACCTTGCTTGGGACTTTGTTTTGGACAAAAAATGGACTTCGAATCCATACACCTATACCAGCACCATCGCTGCCCACAGCGCCATCGAAATCCATGGTCCAAAGACCATCCTCATCGTCTTCTAAGTGCTGAAAATGTGATGCTTCTGCATTTTCTGTTTGTTGCCCATTTATTTCAGCTGTTGGCTCCATGACAGCAGACACTTCTTCGCTTTCCTTTCTCAAAATTTCTTTAAAATTTTATGTAATGTCTGGTATATATTCTGCTTGAACTAACTGACTATCTATCTCATTGAAATTATCCGCAAACAAAACAAATGACTCTAAATCTATTTGTACATAATTTACAGGATGATTAACCGGCTTTTCCTTACTAGTGATCATGTATTTCATCTTTTGTTCCCGATATAATTTCCTCATCTAACCGAAAACCAGGTTTGTAGCATAAGAAAAATCGAGCTAAAGTGTACCTTTAAGCTTAGCTCCCCAAGATCTCGAAAGCAACATTCCGAATTGCGGAGGAATATCCGCCACCACCACATCCATCAAAACATTCTTCGCTGGGATTTGATCCAAGCTCACAACCAAGTCCTTGATCAAACCAATACATTTTACTCGGCTAGAATCAAACGAATACAAATCATGATACTTCCTTGTCATGTCTAGTCCCAGCTTTTCCATGATTGCTTTCGGCATCAAATTATGCGAGGCTCCCTAGTCAAACATAGCATTATGCAAAACATACTCATGCAATCGCAAACTGATATAGAATGGAGGAACATCACTTTCGGGAGACTCGCCATTTAAAGCGGGGCCAAAGATCAATTCCGGCTGATCATCTTCTACATTCACCGTGTCTAGCATTGGATCAAAATTCAGCATCTTGGAGATTTGGCCTCGGTAAGTGCTGTTCTTCATGATTTCCATCAAAGGAATGGACACTTTCAACTTTGAAATTTCATTCTCCAAACTGAAAACTGAAACCTTCTCACCTTCTTTGGCCGGATTGTCTCTTTTTCCATCTTTATCTCTCGGTGTGCTTGATGGCCGATCTATCTTGCTTGCTGATGATGATTGACCTGCTGAAGGATCATTGATTTCTTTCCCTTTTTTCTGTGGGGCAGCTGAACCATTCTTTGCTGAACCATCTGTTTTCTTCTGAATAGGATTTATGGGAACAATTTGGTTTCTCAATTGTCTTTATTGATTCTGCTGAGCTGATAAAGCATTCAAGTACCCTCTTTGATATTCTTCTGATTCTTCTTCAAGCGCTGCATCATTTGACAAGATATAATGCTCATCTTGGGGGATGATAGAGTTACTCACCAACTCTTCTTCTGTAATATACATGGGCAAATCATCAGGGGTGAAGAAGTGATTTTCTCCCACCGTATCACCTTCATCCTCGGATTCTTGGCTCACAAAATTTTGCTGAAGTGGAGGTTTAATTTGCTGTTAACTGTTGCCTCTTGTGCCCTTGTTTCACACTATTTGATTCTATATTGGGGCTGTTGCGGACCTCTAAAATTTGGATTACGAATCTGTGGCTCCAGCTTGTCAAGATGAATATTTTGAAGTGCTCTTTTAATCTGTTCAATGTCGCAGAGGAGTTGATCTGATGTAGACACTTCCTCTTTGATTGTGACTCGCTTTTCAGCCTTCATTCTTGATCTCTTATCATTCAAGTTTGCCTCAACGCTGACAGAAATTTTCTGCATATCCTCCAAGGTAGGAGGATCTCTATCTCTCAATGAATAAGCCATCTCAGGATCAAAGCCGTCCGGAAATTTGAGAAGTGCAGATTTTCTAGATGGCCTTAAGTCATCT